>BOPN01003403.1:52500-57500 GCA_017312705.2 Penaeus japonicus | reverse complement strand
GGATAAGTCGTTACATCCAAGCTTTCTCTCCTCATTTCGAAAGCAAACCGAAACCCCATTATCCAAGCAGAGAGAAAAAAAAAAAGAAAAAAAAAGGAATCCGAAATCCTACTTCCAAAATTACGTGAACATCGAACCCAACCCCCACCCCACCCACCCCACCCACCCCCACACAAGTGTGCTCAGAGCATAGACCAAAAGGGATTGAGGAGAAGAGAAGTAGAAGAGAAGAGGAGGGAGAGGGAGAGGGAGAGAGAGAGAGAGAGAGAGAGAGAGAGAGAGAGAGAGAGAGAGAGAGAGAGTAAGGGAAATAGCCCTTTGATTGAATGCAAATCAGAACGAAGGTAAGATCAAAAGGGGAGTTATCTTCAGCCGACTATCACTGAAACGAAAACTGGCCGGGATAGAGGAAGCTGCAGAGGCGGGCCACGCTTCGCCGCACAGCACACGCAGGTACACCGACGAATTAATCATGGATCAGGCTCTTCGGGTGAGGTGCTGGCTCGGCTCGGCTCGGCTCGGCGTCTTGGCGGTACTAGACCACCAGGAGACCATGGCGAGAGAGGGAAAGGAGGGATATGAGGAGGAGGAGGAGGAAGAGGAGATGGAAGGGAGGAGGTGTCCTTTTTGCCTGTCGCCCTGTATGTTTCTATCTATCTATCTATCTATATATCTATCTCTATCGCCTCTTCTCCTCTCTTGTTGTATCCTTCTGTCTAAATATTTATATATCTATATCTAACCTCCTCATCTTCCATCATTCCTTATCCACTTCTTTCGTTATTGTGTCCTACGTTTCTTCAGAATAACAAAATCCATTGCTTGCAAGATCTTACTTCAATTATTTATATAATACTGCACGCATACTATTATAAAGTATTACTACATATACTATAAAATATCCCCTGCAGCTCCTATGTATATTAATCCACTCACACCCGGGAACTTTGATATGCATATGAATAAAAGCGAAGTTAATAGATTCTGCCGGTGCTTTATGGTGGTCTCAAATCTCGTAGTAATATAACAGTGACTAAGAAGAAGAAAATGAATGAATAAAGAAAGAAAGAAAGAAAGAAAGGATGTAGGTATTTTGTTCGTATTCTGTGGCCTAAGAAGAAGAAGAAGAAGAAAAAGAAGAGAAAGAAAGAAAGAAAGAAAAAAAGGATGTAGGTATTCTCTTCGTATTCTGCGACCTAAGAAGAAGAATAAATAAATAAATAAAGAAAGAAAGAAAGAAAGAAAAAAAGGATGTAGGTATTCTGTTCGTATTCTGTGGCCTAAGAAGAAGAAGAAAAAAGAAAGAAAGAAAGAAAGAAAAAAAGGATGTAGGTATCCTGTTCGTATTCTGCGGCCTAAGAAGAAGAAAAATAAAAAAGAAAGAAAGAGAGAAAGAAAGAAAGAAAAAAAGGATGTAGGTATTCTGTTCGTTTTGATTGGTTGAATTCGATTCAGTATTGATAAAATGATAAGTTTGTTGTTTTGTTGGTATCTTGTTTCTATTCATGATTGTCTTTTCCTAAATATTATAGAATCGGAACTCATTTTTTTACGATGGATTTGAGAATTTGGTTCATCTGTACGAGATCTCTATCTATTTATCTATCTATCTATCTAAATATCTATCTATCTATCTATCTATCTCTTCCTCTCTCTCTCTCTCTCTCTCTCTCTCTCTCTCTCTCTCTCTCTCTCTCTCTCTCTCTCTCTCTCTCTCTCTCTCTCTCTCTCTCTCTCTCTCTCTCTCTCTCTCTCTCTCTCTCTCTCTCTCTCTCTCTCTCTCTCTCTCTCTCTCTCTCTCTCTCTCTCTCTCTCTCTCTCTCTCTCTCTCTCTCTTTCTCTCTTAGTTAAATATCTATCTATCTATCTATCTATCTCTTCCTCCCTCTTTCTCTCTCTCTCTCTCTCTCTCTCTCTCTCTCTCTCTCTCTCTCTCTCTCTCTCTCTCTCTCTCTCTCTCTCTCTCTCTCTCTCTCTCTTAGTTAAATATCTATCTATCTATCTATCTATCTATCTCTTCCTCTCTTCCTCTCTCTCTCTCTCTCAGTCTCTCTCTCTCTCTCTCTCTCTCTCTCTCTCTCTCTCTCTCTCTCTCTCTCTCTCTCTCTCTCTCTCTCTCTCTCTCTCTCTCTCTCTCTCTCTCTCTCTCATTGTTTATAAAACTCGTTATACACATCTTGAAACCCCTCGCTCTGGAAACAAACAACCAAACAAACAACCACAAAAACATCATAAAACATCACCCGCAATAGAATCCATCTAAAATAAATTCGCACCAGGCAAAGCGCGCCTCAGTCCACGGTGAGTCTAACCTTTGACTTTACCACATCATCCAGCCTAGGCGTCGGTCCACGGTGAGGATAACGACGCGGTCTGACAGTATAGCCTCTAGAAACTGCGCCGCCGAGGGAATCCCAGCCAGATATTGCCAGAGCCTTAAGTCTGATCCTTCGGGGGGAAAAGGTGTGTGAGTTTACCGCTACGAGTTTACCTTTCGTGCCGCACTAAAACGTATTTATGGTTTACCTTCGTGTTCCGTGTTCTGCCTCTTTGCTGTGCTAGATATGTGTATGTTGATATTCTCTCTCTCTCTATCTATCTATTTATCTATCTATCTCTTTTTTTCTCTCTCTCTCTTTCTTTCTTTCTTTCTTTCTCTCTCTCTCTCTCTCTCTCTCTCTCTCTCTCTCTCTCTCTCTCTCTCTCTCTCTCTCTCTCTCTCTCTCTCTCTCTCTCTCTCTCTCTCTCTCTCTCTCTCTCTCTCTCTCTCTCTCTCTCTCTATATATATCTCTCTCTCTCTCTCTCTCTCTCCTTCTCTCCTCCCTCCTCTCTCTCCTCTTCCTCCTCTTCCTCCTCCTCCTCCTCCTCTCCCTCTCCCCCCTCCTCCTCCTTTCTCTCTCTCTCTCTCTCTCTCTCTCTCTCTCTCTCTCTCTCTCTATCTATCTATCTATCTATCTATTTATCTATTTATTTATCTATCTATCTCTGTTAGTGGGGTGATCTATTTTCATTCCCCTTTTCATTAACGTATTAACGTTTTAATTGAAATATCATCAAGGAAGGTGGGATGGGGAGGGGGAGGGGGATGGGGGATGGGGGGAGGGATAAGTCGCTGGTCTATCCAAGCTTTCTCTCCTCATTTCGAAAGCAAACCGAAACCCCATTATCCAAGCAGAGAGAAAAAAAAAAAGAAAAAAAAGGAATCCGAAATCCTACTTCCAAAAATTCGTGGGCTATCAGATAAACTTCAGCCCCCACCCCACCCCACCCACCCACCCCCACAAGTGTGCTCAGAGCATATAGACCAAAAGGGATTGAGGAGAAGAGAAGTAGAAGAGAAGAGAGGAGAAGAAGAGATGAAGAGAAGAGAAGAGAAGGAGAAAAAAAAAAAGCAGGGGTGGAGGGAGGGGGAGAGGAGAGAGTGAGAGAGTAAGGGAAATAGCCCTTTGATTGAATGCAAATCAGAACGAAGGTAAGATCAAAAGGGGAGTTATCTTCAGCCGACTATCACTGAAACGAAAACTGGCCGGGATAGAGGAAGCTGCAGAGGCGGGCCACGCTTCGCCGCACAGCACACGCAGGTACACCGACGAATTAATCATGGATCAGGCTCTTCGGGTGAGGTGCTGGCTCGGCTCGGCTCGGCTCGGCGTCTTGGCGGTACTAGACCACCAGGAGACCATGGCGAGAGAGGGAAAGGAGGGATATGAGGAGGAGGAGGAGGAAGAGGAGATGGAAGGGAGGAGGAGGGGAGGAAGAGGAGGTGGAAGGGAGGAGGGAGGGGGTTGAGGGAGGGGTTGGGGAGAAGGGTGGGGGGAGGGGTTGGGGAAGGGGGAGAAGGGGAGGGGGAGGAAGGAGGGGGGGAGGGAGGAGGAAGAGGAAGAGGAGGAGGAGGAGGAGGGGAGGGGGAGGAGGGGAGGAGGAGGGGGAGGGGGAGGGGGAGGGGAGAGGGAGAGGGAGAAAGAAGAGAAGGAAGGGGAAGAGGGAGGAAGGAAGAGGAGGAAGAGAGAGGAAGGGAAGGAGGGAAAGGGAGGAGGGAGGGGGAGGAAGTTTAGAGGGAGACGGGGAGGGAGAGGAGGAAGTAAGGGAAGGAAAGGGAGAGGAGGTAAGGGAAGAAAGGGGGAGGGAGGGGAGAAAGAGGGGAGGATGGAGGAGGATGAAGGAAGGGAAGGAAGAGGAAGTGGAGGGGATGAGAGGGCTGGAGAAGGAAAGAGAAACAGGAAGTAAGGAGGGGAGAAGGGGAGGGAAGGAAGGGGAGGAAGGAGAGAGGAAGAGGGAAGCTGGGGAAGAGAAAATGGAAAAAAAAATAGAAGAAGGAAGGGAGGGAGAGAGGGGAAGTAAGAAAGGAGGAGAGGAGAGAGAAGAGAAGAGAGAAGGCGAGAGAAGATAAGAAGGGATAAAAAAGGAAAAGATGACGAAGAGAGGGAGAGAAAAAGGAAGGAAAAAGGGTAAAAACGCGGAAAAAACGGAAAATATGAAAAACTGATAACATAACAGACGAAAGAAAACCGCTTCCTTTTAAGACCAGAAAAAAAAAAACATATCATACAAAAAATCTACAACCCGCGAAATTGAAAAAAAAAAAAAAAAAAACGAACGGTCGGCGTTTTGTATGAGAGCTGTCATGATCTACGAATCTGAATCAGAAGTCAGAAGCAAATCAGAAAGCAAAATAGTGGACAATTGCATTCAACCAAGAAATGATGCAGCGAGGGATTATTGAGGAGGAAAGTAAATTGCATGTGATATTATCGTAGAGAGAAAATCAAAACTTTCCAGAACTAACACCAATTCTGGTTAGCATTCTGGTACACCTTCGAAACACATGGACCTGACTTCAAGTAACACCTCTCAAACACCTCCTTCTTGAGCTGCAACAGAACCTAGCAGTCACAAACAGGAACCTCTATGCTACATCCCTGGATTATGGTTGGGGAGAGATAAGGCTAATAACTCAGTGCTTTGATAATCTTCATGCAGAAAAAAAAATGTGAAAGGG
>BOPN01003403.1:37500-40000 GCA_017312705.2 Penaeus japonicus | reverse complement strand
TATTATAATTGATATTGTTATAAGTATTATCAATTTCAACATTATTATCCTCATCAATATTATTGTTATCGTGTTTTATCATCATTATTATAATCTTTATCATGGCATGTGTCTTTTAAGCAATGTATACAAAAAAATGTATACTGACTTATTCCTTTTGCAGTCAGACACCTCCCTGTGATTTTCGAAAAATCATTTCGGCATATATGCTCATGCACACACACACACACACACACACACACACACACACACACACACACACACGCACGCACGCACACACACAAACACAAACACAAATACACACCCATAAACACACAAACACCCACAATTACACATAAACACACACACAGACAAACACAATCACACAAACAAACAAACACAAACACACAAACAACCCAAACACAAACACACATACCCATAACCACACAAATTCAAATACACACACACAATCACACAAACATGCAAACACAAACATATACAATCACCCAAACACACAAACACCCACAATCACACAAAAACACCCAACCAAACAAACAACCAAACCCAAACCCCCACACCCCCACCCACCCAACCTCCCCCTCCCCACCATCTCAAGACACACCCCCTGACGCTTCGCTCAATCCCCCAGGTGATCTGCAACAAGGGCAGCCTCGAGGCGATCCCCGACAACCTACCCACGACCGTCGAGGAGCTCAAGTTTTCCCGAAACCCTTTGCCGGGCCTCACGTCAGACATGTTCCGGCGATGGCGGAAGATTCAGACACTTACGCTCGATGACAACGCTATTCGAGACATCAAACCTTTTGCTTTCCGGGGCCTTGCGAGTCTGCATGAGATCTCGATACAGGTTGGTGTGTGCGGGGGTGGATCGGGTCGAGGGGGGTGGGGGGGTGGGGGGGGTGGGGGGGAGGTGGTGGGTGGGGGTGGGGTGGGAGGTGGGGGGTAGGGGTTGGGGGTGGGAGGGAGAGAGGGAGAGGGAGATAGAGAGAGGGGGGGGGAGATAGAGAGAGAGAGAGAGAATGGGAGATAGATAGATAGAGAGGGAGAGGGACACGGGGGAGACAGATAGATAAATAGAGAGAGAGAGGGGGGGGAGATAGATAGAAAGATAGATAGAGAGAGAGAGAGAGAGAGAGAGAGAGAGAGAGAGCGAGAGAGAAAGAGAGAGAGATAATATTTGTTTAGATAAATATCATTATCATTACCATTGTTCTTATCATTAAATTCTACTATCGTTATTTCTTTTATTATTACTCTTGTTATTATCAATATTATTATTATTATCATTACAAATATTTTCATTATGAGTGTCCTTATCATAATTACCATTATGAGTATCCTTATAATTACTGTCAGTCACATATATATCATATTATCATATTTATTATCATCATTATCATCCTCGTTATTGTTATTGTAACTATTACTACTTTTATTACCACTATTATTGCTATTGTTATTACTACTATCATCATAGTCAGAATTACTATTAATGAATAGATAATAAAAATAGATAATCATACCTGAATCATCTCCATACTTCAACACCCACTGACATTTTTTTCTTTCTTTTCCTCTCTATCTATCTTCCTGCCTTTCCTCCCGTAAATATTTTTCCTCTCCTCACAGAATAACCCTTTATCGGAGCTGCCCCAGTTCTCCTTCGCCGGCCTGGAAAACGTGAGCTTAATCAACCTCTCGAAGAACCGCATTCAGACTATTCATCCGTGAGTAATATCTGAGATGATTTGTCATGGTTGGTTGTGAGGTTTTACGCTGTAGGCGGGTGCGGGTGGGTGGGGTGTGTGTACATATATATATATATATATATATATATATATATATATATATATATATATATATATATATATATATGCAACCACATGCAAATTGAAAAAATAGACCATAACGTCAATGTAAGACGGATGTGCAGTCTTGTAACTTATCATTATCATTATCTGAGTCCTCATTAGTGGTATTGTCATCATTATCTTAATCACTGATACTGCCATGATCGTTATCATCATACCTACCAACCATTCTCACTCCTATAACTGATATTAACCATATCACCTTGCATAACACGAATAAAACCACCACTAACACAACCCCAGACGCAAAGAAAACGCCGACCCGGAGACGCAACCTGGAACACACGCTAAGAGAACCCGGATACATGACGCTCCGACGACGCAGAGACCCAACCGAAAGACGAGGGCGGTGGAAAGAGAAGAGGAAAACGCAATAAAAGCGAGCAACGAGAGGGAACAAGAGAGCAGTGAAGTAGCAATAATAACTACCAACATGTCTCTGACCCTAATAACTTGGCTTCATTACTCTCCACTTGTATCTCCCTTCCCGCCGATATTGGCTCCGACCACAGTTGCCAAACTAGCTTTCCCGCCACTGGACCCTTATCCTGGGACAGTGTTACCATACCGGGGATTGGCTGCTCCGTGCTCCGTGGTCTATTTCAGCTCGAATTATTCTTTTATCTCGC
>BOPN01003403.1:27500-32500 GCA_017312705.2 Penaeus japonicus | reverse complement strand
GAAGAGAACAATGATAACAATAACAACAATACTAATAACATACACATTTCCACAGGTAATTGAATCTGACGCCTTCTATGATATGGAAGGCGTAGGTCTACTATGCCTACACAGCCTCGATCTGCACGCCCTCCGCCCACACACTTTCAGGTGAGGTAAGAAGGGAAGCTGGAAGCCTGCAAACGTGCAACGGATGCATACACACACTGAGAGAGAGTGAGTGTGTTTGTTTGAGATAGGTAGTGAGAGAGAGAGAGAGGGAGAGAGGGGAGAGGGGGGGGAGAGAGAGAGAGTGAGAGAGGGGGAGAAGGAGAGAAAGAGAGAGAGGGAGAGAGAGAGAGAGAGAGAGAGAGAGAGGAGAGAGAGAGAGAGAGAGAGAGAGAGAGAGAGAGAGAGAGAGAGAGAGAGAGAGAGAGAGAAAGAGAGTGAGAGAGAGAGAGAGAAAGAGAATGAGAGAGGGAGAAAGAGAGTGAGAGAGAGGGGAGAGAGAGAGAGAGAGAGAGCGAGAGAGAAAGAGAGTGAGAGAAAGAGAGAGAGAGAGAGAGAGAGAGAGAGAGAGAGAGAGAGAGAGAGAGAGAGAGAGAGAGAGAGAGAGAGAGAGAGAGAGAGAGAGAGAGAGAGAGAGAGAGAGAGAGAGAGAGAGAGAGAGAGAGAGAGAGTGTGTGTGTGTGAGAGAGAGAGAGAGAGAGAGAGAGAGAGAGAGAGAGTGAGTGCTAGAGTTTGTGTGTTGGAAAATATGCGTAGGGAGAGCATTGCTTTTGAGATATTTTCCTCAAGCTGGGAAGCATTGTTGAGACAAGGTTTAATCACTTGTTTGGATATGAACAATGTTTTCTCTATAATATTGCGTTTGACTTTAAGCATTAGAATATAACCCCCAAATAAGGAATATTATTTGAAAGTGAATATAACTAACCCATACGCAGAATTTCACGTGAATTTCCCAAAGCAAAGAGTAATCGATATATTAAGAATTAGATGAATAAATAACCTTTTTAGAGAATATGCTGAGAATTAATATTATACTATTTTACATGATTTTGGTAAAGGGATCAAAATGAATTTCATTCACAAATTCAGAGAGTGTTACATTTTGAGTAACAGAAAGATATTAGGTACATGTAACTAGTAATCTAGTAAATAAAATAAAAATAAAAATGGTATGGTGTTTTATATGCGATTATCGTGTTGAAAGTTATATTGCATAATAAATTGCACAGTTTTTCTTGCTTAATGTTACATCATTTTGAAAAGATCCTAAGTCATAGTAGAGAACAAGTATGTCTTACTTAAATTAAAAGTATTCGTGTAGTAAGTCCGAAGAACTAAGCAAGTAAAGAGAAAAGAAACATTGCGAGGCGGCGCTTCTTTACGTACGACAGTCCCTCTGCCCCAAGCCCCGCCCTTTATCCCACATGCCCCGCCCCTTTGTCACAAATCGAAGGGGCAGGCTCCGTCAGATTGATCGAATGTTAATTAATGCTTGAACGGCGTACGTGAATAACAAAAAACAAGACATTTTCAGAATTTGATGTCATTTTCAAGTATATACAGAAGTTCCACCTTTCCACCTTCCGAACCTTTGTTAAGAAGGTGGGTTATTTCCTCTTAATCTGTTGTGTTACCATCACATGAATCAAACTGATGCTGGATATATACAACAGACAAATGAAGGCGATGTTTCTCTCCATGTTTCAACGCCGTTTCAGTCTTTTTTTTTTCTTTTTTTTAATAGCCATATAGATATTAATCAGCATATCCCTCCATGCAGACACTGAGGCAACAGGTATATGCAAAGGGGAAGGGCTTATCCCTACTCTTCTGTATTTAGCGGCATGACTAGTTATACTTAAACAACCCATTTACCTATTTAAGTATTTAAGTATTTACCCATTACTAATACTTGACACGAAGACGTAATTTGGTAAGTCTATGGCGTATGGACTCTAATTTGTCTACAGTCAAATAGGAATATATAAATATATATATATATATATATATATATATATATATATATATATATATATATATGTATGTAGATAGATAGATAGACTTATAGATAGATAGATAGATAGACATATAGATAGATAGATAGATAGACATATTGATAGATAGATAGATAGACATATAGATAGATAGATAGATAGATAGATAAATAGAAAGAGAAATTGAGGTGTGTGTTTGTTTGTGTGTGTGTGTCTGTGCATGTGCGTGTGTGTATGTGTGTGTGCGTGTGTGTGTGTGTATGTGTATGTGTGTGTGTGTGTGCGTGAACCTCGACTTGTGGACCAATGCTGGAGAGTCTGTGATGCTGGGTCATATAACAATATTTATTCTGTCTGTTTGGCCTTGACGGAGGTGCAAGAAAGTGCAAGAGAGGCTTGAATGGAAGGCAATAGACTTGTTTTGTGTCAAGCTTTGTCCTGAGGGAGATGACTTACTGAAATTGCACAATGATATAAATCAATGCTGGGAGATGAAGAATAACGTTTTAATTTTCATAGAAAGTACTATTTATTGTAGAATTGTGGTTGTTATTTTTTGTTATATAAGAGTGATGATTTTAGCAACATTAAATTTTATAGATAAAAAGCTGCAGTGATGATTTTCACACGCACATACACACGTACACACTGTTGCACATACACACACACACATATATATATTTTTTTTTTCCTATCATTATTATTCACATAAATGCAATTGTTTGTTTACACGATCTATTGCTTTTGACTTTCCTTCCGTTATGCTGGACGTCTCACTTTCTATCACCGCCAATTAGTGCTTGTACACTATTTCTGAGTGACCTGTCGCATGCGAAAAAATAAACATGAAACCTGGAAGTTCAACCAAGCGCGAATTTAAACCCACGCTAACTCGAGTTTGTTTTTTCAGCTAATCACAACTTTTAGGGAGAATCTGGGCATTTTGCACTGCCTGGTTACTGCACACGCAAAAGAGATATTCGTTGCAATTGAGGCACGAAAACAGATAGATAATTCCCCACGCAGCCACATATTTTAGCTATTTGTATGTTTAATGTGACTCGAAGTATCGTTTTTATGCAAAGGCTTCAATTTTGCATTCTGAGTGTAAATAGCAGATTAATCTATGCATTTCCAGTCCAGACTCTCTAAAGGGGAAACACCCAAGCTATAAAACGCAACAAGAAAATACTCCCCCCCCCAAAAAAAAAAAAAAAAAAAAAAAAAAAAATCACGTTTCCTGCATAACGAAGGAGTAGGATTTCGTTATATATTTTCCTTGTCGTTTCACATATTACCAAAGGCACTTACTGTGAAGGGAAACTCATATCTCTCATCTAAGCATAACTCTCAGCTTTTGTTTAATACAGGACGATGATAAAGCAGATTTCCTGACTTATCACTGACCTATCATAATTTCAGCTTCCCGTAAGAAGAACGACTTCATTAAAGAAGATATATATAGATAACTGAATATATAAGCATCTGAGTTAAGAGCTTTTCAATTCACGATGCAATTTATTGTTGCATATGCTAATTCCCCGCCATCATGGTCACGAGGTAAGGACTGTCTTTCATTGAATCCCTTTGAACATTTCCTCTGAGTAATTCGGTTTTCTCTGATTGTTAACTGATATTATTCCAATATGAATATGATGCCCTAAAAGATAGGGCATAGACACGATGAAATGGCTCTTGCAACTAAATCATAAGCTTGCATTACGTGATTCTAAAACATTATAGGCATTTTTCTTGCAACGAAATCATATGCTTGCATCACGATTCTAAGGCATAACTGGCACTTATTACCCTTGTCATATTCAGCGTTCTGTATATCATATTTGCATAACATACTTTAGTTCCAAAGAAATATATCATCAAGAAATATAACCGTACGATCTTATCTGATATAATCAACAGGTTATCATTCATTCTTGTTTTTAAGTTGAAAACAGATAAAAAAGAAGACATCTAAATTCTCCTTTCCAACGAGAAGATTTGTGTCATGCAATCACCTGTGAGGAATGGATGTTGGTTAGCTACGATTTATAACACAGAGCAATATAGGCCATGGAAGTATGAGGTGTTAAATTATTTTCTCGGCCGTAGGGGAGCTGGACAAGAAAGGATATATATGGAGACTTTATAAAGATATAGAGTTTGGTATAGAGAAAAAAGATTGTTGGAGTTGTAACTCAGATAGCTGAAGATAGGAGAATGATATTTCTTAAACGTATAGGAATGCTGTATTATGAGATGGTGAACAGAAGGTAAATTGTTATGAGTGAGATTGTTCTTAGATTTATGGGAGTATAGCATATTGAGAAAATAAAGATAATACCGTGATGATACAGCGACAGAATGAAAGACAAATAAAAACACAAATAAAATGAGTTAAAATCTCTCATCCTTTCTCTAGGCGTTTTTGTCTCAACATGTGGCATTTATGTTATATAGATGGGAAAACGAGACTCCTATTTCTATCACAAGCACCATCGACGCATATGCTGTTGAAAGATGATTAAAATGATTGCTTTACGGTACAAGAAGTGTTTTATGCCCTTCAGGTAACATATCAAAAGAACACAAACCGAAAGCATTTCTTTTTCAGTACGTAAGAACCGCGTTTAATTGAAATGAAATATTCTTTGAATTATGTGATTGGATGTGTGTGTGTGTGTGTGCATATGTGTGTGTGTGTGGGCATGTGTGTGTGTGTGGGCATGTGTATATGTGTGTGTGTGCGAGAGAGAAAGAGAGAGAGAGAATTTATTCAATTCTTATTCATCTATATTTGCAGTTTTCCATATTTTCATTTGTAAATGTTGAACACGTTGCCTAGCTTTGATAAGGAAGTATTTTTCTAGAGAATATGACTATAGCATTTCACAACGTTTCCAATATATACAGTGTGTGATTTCCCCCAGCTATAGATATTTTATATGAATTTTCTATCCATTTTTGTATTCTCGATTTATCTATTCATCTATTTAGACAAGATATATAGATATATAA
>BOPN01003403.1:17500-22500 GCA_017312705.2 Penaeus japonicus | reverse complement strand
ACCCACGCAAATGGCGTGCTCTCTCACGAGTCAACACACCCTGACACAGGCGGGCTCGCTTCAGCGCATATAAGCCTAGCGGCAGATACTGCTCCCGCAAACCACGGCTTATTCTTATATATATATATATATATATATATATATATATATATATATATATATATATATTTATGTATATATATGTATATATATATGTATATATATATATATATATATATATATATATATATAATATATGTATATGCATATATACATATATATTTATATATATACATATATATAGACATATATATACATATCCCTGTTCCATCCAGTCATTTATACGGTGTTCTGATCACCCAAAGAATACTTCCAAAAAAGTCATCATCACCCCAAGAAAACTTCCAAAAGTCATCATCAAAACTTCCAAAAAGTAATCACCCCAACAAAACTTCCAAAAAAGTCATCATCACCCCAAGAAAACTTCCAAAAGTCATCATCACCCAAACAAAACTTCCAAAAAGTCATCCTCACCCCCAAGAAAACTTCCAAAACGTCATCATCACCCCAACAAAACTTCCAAAAAGTCATCATCACCCAAAAGAAAACTTCCAAAAAGTCATCCTCACCCCCAAGAAAACTTCCAAAACGTCATCATCACCCCAACAAAACTTCCAAGAAGTCCTCATCACCCCAAGAAAACTTCAAAAGTCATAATCGCCTACAGAAAACTTCAAGTGCATCATCACCCAGAGAAAACTTACAAAAAGTCATCATCACCCAAACAAAACTTCCAAAAAGTCATCATCACCCCATGAAAACTTCCAAAAAGCCATCATCACCCCAAGAAAACTTTTTAAAAAAGTCATCATCTCCCCATGAAAACTTCCAAAAAGTCCTTATAACCCCAAGAAAACTTCCAAAAAGTCATCACCCCAAGAAAACTTCCAGAAATTCATCATCATCCCCAAGAAAACTTCCAAAAAGTCATCATCACCCATAGGAAACTATCAAAAAGTCATCATCACCCCCAAGAAAACTTCCAAAAAGTAATCATCACCCAAACAAAATTTCCAAAAGTAATAATTACCCTCAAGAAAACCAAAAAAGTCTTCATCACCCTAACAAAAACTCAAAAAATCCTCGTCACCCCGAGAAAACATCCAAAAACTCCTAATCACCTACAGAAAACTTCCAAAAAGCCATCATCACACAAAGAAAATTTCCAAGTCATCATCACCCCAAGAAAACTACCAAGTCATCCTTACCCAAAACTTCAAAAGTCATCCTCACCCAAAGAGAACTTCCAAAAAGTCTTCATTGCCCACAGAAAACTTCCAAAAAGTCATCATCACCCTAAGGAAACTTTTAAAAAGTCATCATCACCCAAACAAAACTACCAAAATGTAATCACCCAAAGAAAACTTTTAAAAATGTCATCATCACCCCAAGATAACTTCGAAAATGTTTTCATCACCCCAAGAAAACTTCAAAAGTCATCATCACCAAGGAAAACTTCAAAAAGTCATTATCACCCCCAAGAAAACTTCCAAAAAGTCATCAACCCCAATAAACCTTCCACAAATTCCTCCTCACCCCCAAGAAAACTTCCAAAAAGTCATCACCCTAAGAACATTTCCAAAAAGTCATCATCATCCAAACAAAACTTCCAAAAAGTAATAATAACCACCCCTATAAAACTTCCAAAAAGTCATCACCACCCATAAGAAACTTCCAAAAAGTCATCATCACCCCTACAAAACTTCCCATAAGTAATCATCACCCCCAAAAAAAACTTCCAAAAAGTCACCATCACCACCAACAAAAAACATTCAAAAACTAATCATCACCACCAGAAAACTTCCAAGAAGTCATCATCACCCCAAGAAAACTTCCAAGAAGTAATCATTACCCCAACAAAACTTCCCAGAAGAAATCCTCACCCCAAGAACACTTCCAAAAAGTCATCATCACACAAACAAAACTTCCAAAAAGTCATCATCACCCCAAGAAAACTTCCAAAAAGTCATCATCACCCAAAAAAAAACCTAAAAAGTAATTATTACCCCAACAAAACTTTAAAAAAATCATCCACTCTCAAAGTCATCATCTCCCCAAGAAACCTTCGAAAAAGTCATCCTCACCCAGAGAAACTTAAAAAAAATCATCATCACCCTGAGAAAACTTCCAACAAGTCATCACCACCCCAACAAAACTTCGAAAAAGTCATCCTCACCTCGAAAAAAAAATTCCAAAAAGTAATCATCACAAGAAAACTTCCAAAAAGTCATCATAGCCCCAGGAAAACTTCCAAAAAGTCATCGACCCAACAAATCTTTAAAAAAAATCATAACCACCCCCAAAAATACTTCCATAATCATCCATACAAAAATTCTTAATAAAACTCCATCCAAACAAAACTTCCAAAAAGTCATCATCACCCAAAAGAAAACTTCCAAAAAGTCATCCTCACCCAAGAAAACTTCCAAAAAGTCATCCTCAACCCGAGAAAACTTCCAAAAAGTCATCATCACCCTAAGAAAACTTCCAAAAAGTCACTATCATCCCAAGAAAACTTCCAAAAACTCATCCATACCTCGAGAAAACTTCCAAAATGTTATCACCAAGAGAAAACATTTAAAAAGTCATCCACTCTCAAAGAAAACTCATCCAAACAAAACTTCAAAAAAGTCTTCATCACCCCAACAAAACTTCCAAAAAGTCATCATCATCCCAAGAAAATTTCCAAAAAGTAATCATCACCTCAAGAAAACTTCCAAAAAGTAATAATCACCCCAAGATAACTTCCAAGAAGTCATCATCACCCCAAGAAAACTTCCAAAAAGTAATCATCACCCCAAGAAAACTTCCAAGAAGTCATCATCACCCCAAGAAAACTTCCAAGAAGTCATCATCACCCCAAGAAAACTTCCAAAAAGTCATCATCACCCCAAGAAAACTCCCAAAGAGTAATCACCCCAAGAAAACTTCCAAAAAGTAATCATCACCCCAAGAAAACTTCCAAAAAGTAATCATCACCCCAAGAAAACTTCCAAAAAGTAATCATCACCCCAAGAAAACTTCCAAGAAGTAATCATCACCCCAAGAAAACTTCCAAAAAGTAATCATCACCCAAAGAAAACTTCCAAAAAGTAATCATCACCCCAAGAAAACTTCCAAGAAGTAATCATCACCCAAAGAAAACTTCCAAAAAGTAATCATCACCCCAAGAAAACTTCCAAGAAGTAATCATCACCCAAAGAAAACTTCCAAGAAGTAATCATCACCCAAAGAAAACTTCCAAGAAGTAATCATCACCCAAAGAAAACTTCCAAGTAATCATCACCCAAACAAAACTTCCAAAAAGTCATCATTACCCTCAACAAAACTTCTAAAAAGTCATCATCACCCCAAGAAAACTTCCAAAAAGTAATCATCACCCCAAGAAAACTTCCAAAAAGTAATCATCACCCCAAGAAAACTTTCAAGAAGTAATCATCACCCCAAGAAAACTTCCAAGAAGTAATCACCCAAAAAGAAAACTTCCAAGAAGTAATCATCACCTCAAGAAAACTTCCAAGAAGTAATCATCACCCAAAGAAGACTTCCAAAAAGTAATCATCATCCCAAGAAAACTTCAGAAGTAATCATCACCCCAAAAAAACTTCAAAAAGTAATCATCACCCCAAGAAAACTTCCAAGAGGCCATCATCACCCCCAAGAAAACTTCCAAGAAGTCATCATCACCACAAACAAAACTTCGAAAAAGTAATCATCACCCAAGAAAACTTCCAAAAAGTCATCATCACGCCCAAGAAAACTTCCAAGAAACAATCATCACCCAAGAAAACTTCCAAAAAGTCATCATCATCCCGAGAAAACTTCCAAAAAGAAATCACCCAAAAAAATTCCAAAAAGTAATAATCCCCCAAGTAAACTTCCAAGAAGTAATCATCACCCAAAGAAAACTTCAAGTAATCATCACCCAAAGAAAACTTCAAAAAGTCATCATCACCCCCAAGAAAACTTCCAAGAAGTAATCATCTTCAAAAGTACAAGAAACGTTCCAAGAAGTCATCATCACCCAAGGAAAACTTCTAAAAAGTCATCATCACCCCAAGAAAACTTCCAAGAAGTAATCATCACACCAAGAAAACTTCCAAGAACCCTGGCTAACTGCACAGGCATGGGCAAGCTTTGATACATTGATGTAGAGTCATGACATTGTTGCTAACATTGTATTACAAATTAAGGTAATAACATGATTCTATAGTATATCAATTGTGAATAGACATTTGATAAGTGTTGTAATAGGGTATCATATACAGAATTTCGGATATCATCAAGGGTTATGTCTCAAATCTTCATTCGGTTTCCGTAGACTTTTGATCACAAACTCGCTTTTTCCGATCAATGTAAAGCTGCAGCGTCGCAATGAGCAATTGAGCATTATATATATATATATATATATATATATATATATATATATATATATATATATATATATATATATATATATGTGTGTGTGTGTGTGTGTGTGTGTGTGTGTGTGTGTGTGTGTGTGGGTGTATATACACACACACACAAATATATATATCATAGTGCTTATCACAGTAATAGTAATGTTAATAAGAAAATACAGTAACATTAATGAAAATAACAATAATATTAATGATAAAATGATAGTGTTGATGATAATGATAACAGTAATTATAATGATAATGAATCTAATGATAATGATGGTATAGATGATGATCATGATATGATAGTAACGATAATGATCATTATAATAATCATAATAATAAAGATAATAATGATATTAATAACAGTGATAATGATAATGATAAGAGTGTTGATTGATTATAATGATAATATCATTGATGATAACAATAATAATGTTAATGATAATAATGATCATGATACTAATGACACAATAACAATAATAATAGTAATTGTTATTATGATTACAATGACAAAAGTAATAAAGATAACAATGATGATATTCATGATAATAATGTTAG
>BOPN01003403.1:0-5000 GCA_017312705.2 Penaeus japonicus | reverse complement strand
AATCATCACCCCAAGAAAACTTCCAAAAAGTAATCATCACCCCAAATCTTTAAAAAAATCATAACCACCCCCAAAAATACTTCCGCAATCATCCATACAAAAATTCTTAATAAAACTCCATCCAAACAAAACTTCCAAAAAGTCATCATCACCCAAAAGAAAACTTCCAAAAAGTCATCCTCACCCAAGAAAACTTCCAAAAAGTCATCCTCAACCCGAGAAAACTTCCAAAAAGTCATCATCACCCTAAGAAAACTTCCAAAAAGTCACTATCATCCCAAGAAAACTTCCAAAAACTCATCCATACCTCGAGAAAACTTCCAAAATGTTATCACCAAGAGAAAACATTTAAAAAGTCATCCACTCTCAAAGAAAACTCATCCAAACAAAACTTCAAAAAAGTCTTCATCACCCCAACAAAACTTCCAAAAAGTCATCATCATCCCAAGAAAATTTCCAAAAAGTAATCATCACCCCAAGAAAACTTCCAAAAAGTAATCATCACCCCAAGAAAACTTCCAAGAAGTCATCATCACCCCAAGAAAACTTCCAAAAAGTAATCATCACCCCAAGAAAACTTCCAAGAAGTAATCATCACCCCAAGAAAACTTCCAAGAAGTCATCATCACCAGAAGAAAACTTCCAAATAATAATCATCACCCCAAGAAAACTCCCAAAAATTAATACTCACCCCAACAAAACTTCCAAAAAGTAATTATCACCCCAAGAAAACTTCCAAAAAGTAATCACCACAAGAAAACTTCCAAAAAGAAATCATCACCCAAGAAAACTTCCAAGAAGTAATCATCACCCCAAGAAAACTTCCAAAAAGTAATCATCACCCCAAGAAAACTTCAAAAAAGTAATCATCACCCCAAGAAAACTTCCAAGAAGTAATCATCACCCAAAGAAAACTTCCAAAAAGTAATCATCACCCCAATAAAACTTCCAAGAAGTAATCATCACCCAAAGAAAACTTCCAAGAAGTAATCATCACCCAAAGAAAACTTCCAAGAAGTAATCATCACCCAAAGAAAACTTCCAAGAAGTAATCATCACCAAAAGAAAACTTCCAAAAAGTAATCATCACCCCAATAAAACTTCCAAGAAGTAATCATCACCAAAAGAAAACTTCCAAGAAGTAATCATCACCCAAAGAAAACTTCCAAGAAGTAATCATCACCCAAAGAAAACTTCCAAGAAGTAATCATCACCCCAAGAAAACTTCCAAGAAGTAATCATCACCCAAAGAAAACTTCCAAGAAGTAATCATCACCTCAAGAAAACTTCCAAGAAGTAATCATCACCCAAAGAAGACTTCCAAAAAGTAATCATCATCCCAAGAAAACTTCCAAGAAGTAATCATCACCCCAAAAAAAACTTCCAAAAAGTAATCATCACCCCAAGAAAACTTCCAAGAAGTCATCATCACCCCCAAGAAAACTTCCAAGAAGTCATCATCACCACAAACAAAACTTCGAAAAAGTAATCATCACCCAAGAAAACTTCCAAAAAGTCATCATCACGCCCAAGAAAACTTCCAAGAAGTAATCATCACCCAAGAAAACTTCCAAAAAGTCATCATCATCCCAAGAAAACTTCCAAAAAGAAATCCTCACCCAAAAAAAAATTCCAAAAAGTAATAATCCCCCAAGTAAACTTCCAAGAAGTAATCATCACCCAAAGAAAACTTCCAAGAAGTAATCATCACCCAAAGAAAACTTCCAAAAAGTCATCATCACCCCCAAGAAAACTTCCAAGAAGTAATCATCTTCAAAAAAGTAATCACCCCAAGAAACGTTCCAAGAAGTCATCATCACCCAAGGAAAACTTCTAAAAAGTCATCATCAACCCCAAGAAAACTTCCAAAAAGTAATCATCACCCCAAAAAAAACTTCCAAGAAGTAATCACCTTAAGAATACTTCCAAAAAATAATCACCCCGAGAAAACTTCCAGGAAGTAATCATCACCCCAAAATAACTTCCAAAAAGTAATCATCACCCAAAGAAAACTTCCAAAAAGTAATCATCACCCAAAGAAAACTTCCAAGAAGTCATCATCTTCCAAGAAGTAATCACCCCAAGAAAACTTCCAGGAAGTAATCATCACCCCAAAAAAACTTCCAAAAAGTAATCATCACAACAAGAAAACTTCCAAAAATAATCATCACCCAAAGAAAACTTCCAAGAAGTCATCATCTTCCAAGAAGTAATCACCCCAAGAAAACTTCCAAGAAGAAATCATCACCCCAAGAAAACTTCCAAGAAGTAATCATCACCCAAAGAAAACTTCCAAGAAGTAATCATCACCCAAAGAAAACTTCCAAAAAGTAATCATCATCCCAAGAAAACTTCCAAGAACTGATCATCACCCCAAGAAAACTTCCAAAAAGTAATCATCACCCCAAGAAAACTTCCAAAAAGTAATCATCACCCCAAGAAAACTTCCAAGAAGTAATCATCACCCCAGAAAACTTCAAGAAGTAATCATCACCCAAAGAAAACTTCCAAAAAGTAATCATCACCCCAAGAAAACTTCAAGAGCAATCATCACCCCAAGAAAACTTCCAAAAAGTAATCATCACCCCAAGAACACTTCCAAGAAGTCATCATCTTCCAAGAAGTAATCACCCCAAGAAAACTTCCCAAAAGTAATCATCACCCCAAGAAAACTTCCCAAAAGTAATCATCACCCCAAGAAAACTTCCAAAAAGTAATCATCACCCCAAGAAAACTTCCAATAATTCATCATCACCCCAAGAAAACTTCCAAGAAGTAATCATCACCTCAAGAAAACTTCCAAGAAGTAATCATCACCCAAAGAAAACTTCCAAAAAGTAATCATCACCCCAAGAAAACTTCCAAAAAGTAATCATCACCCCAAGAAAACTTCCAAAAAGTAATCATCACCCCAAGAACACTTCCAAGAAGTCATCATCTTCCAAGAAGTAATCACCCAAAGAAAACTTCCCAAAAGTAATCATCACCCCAAGAAAACTTCCCAAAAGTAATCATCACCCCAAGAAAACTTCCAAAAAGTAATCATCACCCAAAGAAAACTTCCAATAATTCATCATCTTCCAAGAAGTAATCACCCATAGAAAACTTCTAAGAAGTCATCATCACCCAATGAAAACTTCCAAAAACTAATCATCACCCCAAGAAAACTTCCAAAAAGTAATCATCACCCAAAGAAAACTTCCAAAAAGTAATCATCACCCCAAGAAAACTTCCAAAAAGTAATCATCACCCCAAGAACACTTCCAAGAAGTCATCATCTTCCAAGAAGTAATCATCCCAAGAAAACTTCCCAAAAGTAATCATCACCCCAAGAAAACTTCCCAAAAGTAATCATCACCCCAAGAAAACTTCCAAAAAGTAATCATCACCTCAAGAAAACTTTCAATAATTCATCATCTTCCAGAAAGTAATCACCCATAGAAAACTTCTAAGAAGTCATCATCACCCAATGAAAACTTCCAAAAAATGTATCATCACCCCAAAAACTTCCAAAAAGTAATCATCACCCCAGAAAACTTCCAAAAATCATCAGCCCAAAACTTCAAGAAGTAATCATCACCCCAGAAAACTTCAAGTAATCATATAGACATATATATACATATCCCTGTTCCATCCAGTCATTTATACGGTGTTCTGATCACCCAAACAAAACTTCCAAAAAGTAATCATCACCCAGAGAAAACTTCCAATAAGTCATAATCGCCCACAGAAAACTTCCAAAAAGTCGTCATCCCCTTAAGAAAACTTTCAAAAAGTCATCATCACCCAAACAAAACTTCCAAAAAGTAATCATCACAAGAAAACTTCCGAAAAGTCATCATAGCCCAGGGAAAACTTCCAAAAAGTCATCGACCCAACAAAACTTTCAAAAAATCATAACCACCCCCAAAAATACTTCCAAAAAGTCATCATCTCCCGAAGAAAATTTTTAAAAAGGCATAATAACCCAGACAAAAATTCTAAATAAAAGTCATCACATCCAAAACTTCCAAAAAGTCAACCTCACCCAGAGAAATCATCCAAAAAGTCATCAAGAAAACTTCTAAAAAGTAATCATCACCCCAAGAAAACTTCCAAGAAGTAATCATCACCCCAAGAAAACTTCCTAAAAGTAATCATCACAACAAAACTTCCAAAAGGTCATCAAAACCTCAAAAAATTCATAATCACCCCAAGAAAACTTCCAAAAAGTCATCCTCACCTCGAGAAAACTTCCAAAAAGTCATCATCACCCAGAGAAAACTTCAAAAAATTCATGATCACGCCAAGAAAACTTCCAAAAAGTCATCCTCACCCAGAGAAAACATCCAAAAAGTCATAAAGAAAAACGTCTAAAAAGTCATCATCACCCCCAAGAAAACTTCCAAGAAGTAATCATCCCAACAAAACTTCAAAAAGGTCATAAAAAAAATAAAAAAAATCATCACCCCAAGAAAACTTCCAAAAAAGTAATCATCACCCCAAACAAAACTTCCAAAAAGTCATCCTCACCCACAAGAAAACTTACAAAAAGTCATCCTCAACCCGAGAAAACTTCCAAAAAGTCATCCTCACCCAGAGAAAACATCCAAAAAGTAATAAAGAAAACTTCTAAAAAGTCATCATCACCCCAAGAAAAAGAAAAAAGAGCACACACCCAAATCCAACGTCCCCTCAACACACACATCCAAGGAAAAGTTTGTACCAGGTCTTGCAGACGGATCTCTGAATTTCGTTCTTTATTGAGAGCGCGCTCACCCAAAGCACGGCCCGGCGGAGCACAGGCACCTCCTCGATTGATATTTTCTTTTATTTTTTCAATTATGTATGAAACAGAGATAGTGAGATAGGCAGATGTGTGTATATATGTGTATATATCTGTGTATATATGTATATATGTATATATATATACTGTATATATATATCTATATATATGTATATATATAAGTATATCTATATATATATATATATACATATATATATACATACATATATATAAA
>BOPN01003402.1:132500-142500 GCA_017312705.2 Penaeus japonicus | reverse complement strand
GAGAGAAGAAAAAGAGGAAGTGAAGAGAAGGAGGAAGTGAAGAGAAAGGAAGAAAAAGAAAAAAAAGAAAAGGGAAGCAGAAAAGGGAAGAGGGGAAGGCAAAGGGGAGAAAAAAGGGAAATGATACCGTTAATTCACACTAATTGCACGAACAGAGATTAACGCAGCAGTAGCAGAGGGTCGGGGTGAGGAAATAAGGTAATTTGAGATCGAAGCGAAGGGAGGTGTGAAGGAGAGAAAGAAGGAAGAAGCTAACGGAGAATAATAAGAAGAAAGGGGGATAGGAGGGAAGAAACTAACGGAGAATAAGAAGAAGGGGAGAAAGAGGGAACAAATGAACGAAGAATAATAATAAGAAGGAGAGAAAGAATGAAGAAGCAAATGGAAAATAAGAAGAAGGGGGGAAGGAAGAAGCAAACGAAGAAGATGAAGGAGAGAAAGAAGGAAGAAGCAAACGGAAAATATGAGGAAGGGGAGAAGGAGGGAAGAAGCAAACGGAGAATAAGAAGAAGGGGAGAAAGAAGAAAATGAAAAACAAGAAGACGACGAAGAATAAGATGACAACGAAGAAGGAGAAGAAGAAAGAAACAAGAGGAAATAGAAGGAAATAAAGAAGAAGCGTAGACGAAGAAAAAAAAAATGGATCATAAAAAGGATGAAGGTGAAATCTGAAGCAGAAACAAGAAGAGAAAGAAGATGAGGAGAGAGAGAGAAAGAAAAAAAGTACGAGGAGAAGGCACATTTTTCCCTTCCTTTTCCTCCTCTCCTTTGCACACACTTCCTCAACCTCTTCTCCCCTTCTCTTTCTCTCCTTCCTCTTCCTGTCTCTTGTTTTACTCTCCCTCTCTCTCTTCTATAAACCCGTTTCAGACTTCTCGACTTCTCGCCGTGGACGGCAAAAAACCGCGCCGTCCACAGTGGATGCTTTTCATCTCATGAACTCTGAATAAACTTCTTTCAGTCGTCTCGATTTTTCAGCGTCTGTTGCGGAACGAGTCCACGTCAATGAGTAAATGGTATTTCAAGCACTCGTTGAGTTCTCGTCGACGAGTAAATGGCATTTCATTGTGAACGAGGCGCGTGAAAGCACTCGTTGAGTCCTCGTCGAAGAGTAAATGGTATTTCATTCTCAACGAGGCACGTGAAAGCACTCGTTAAGTCCTCACGATGAGTAAATGGTATTTTATTGTGAACGAGGCGCGTGAAAGCACTCGTTGAGTCCTCGTCGACGAGTGAATGCTATTTTATTGTGAACGAGGCGCATAAAAGTATTTGTTGAGTCTTTGTCGAGGAGTAAATGGTATTCCATTGTGAACGAGGCGTGTGAAAGCACTCGGTAAGTCCTCGTCGACGAGTAAATGGTATTTCATTGTGAACGAGGCGTGTGAAAGCACTCGTTAAGTCCTCGTCGACGAGTAAATGGTATTTCATTGTGAACGAGGCGTGTGAAAGCACTCGTTGAGTCCTCACGACGAGTAAATGGTATTTTATTGTGAACGAGGCGTGTGGAAGCACTCGTTGACTTTTCACGACGAGTAAATGGTATTTCATTGTGAACGAGGCGCGTGAAAGCACTCGTTGAGTCCTCGTCGACGAGTAAATGGTATTTCATTGTGAACGAGGCGCGTGAAAGCACTCTGAGTCCTCGTCGACGAGTAAATGGTATTTCATTGTGAACGAGGCGTGTGAAAGCACTCGTTAAGTCCTCGTCGACGAGTTAATGGTATTTTATTGTGAAAGCACTCGTTAAAATTAATTCACGGCGGACGGCGAAAAATCGATGGGTCTGAAACAGGCCGTAGGGTCCGATGTACTTAGTTGGTAAAGCGTAGCACTATGTTGGTAGCCAAGACGGCCATGAACGGCGATTTTCATTGGTTTTCATTCGTGGGAGAGTATTTTATTGATGACAATGGTTATTTGGAAGCAAGGTGTCGGGCGGTGGTCGGTAGAGAAAAAATGCTTCCGTTCCTCCTTCTATTTTTTATCTATGTCGTCCTTCTCCTCCTCCTCCTTTTCTTCTTCGTCATTTTCCTTTCTCTTCATTCTTTCTCCTTCTTTTTCGTCCACCTTTCTTTCTTCTTCCTTTCCATCAGTTCCCCATCCCCTCTTCTCTCTCCTCCTCCTCTTTGCAATTTCATTCTCCTTCTCGTCTTCTTCCTTCTCCTCCTCACCCCTCCCCTTACCCTCCTTCCTCCATCCCCCTCCATATCCTTTTCCTCCTCTATCTCCTCTTCCTCTTTCCTCCTCCATCTCCTCTTCGTCCTCCATCTCCTCTTCCTCTTTCCTCCTCCATCTCCTCTTCCTCTTTCGTCCTTCCTCCTCTTCCTCCTCCATCTCTTCTTCCTCTTTCCTCCTCCATCTCCTCTTCTTCCTTCCTCCTCTTCGTCCTTCCTCCTCTTCATCCTCATCCCCCTTGACCCTCCTTATATATATATATATATATATATATATATATATATATATATATATATATATATATATATCTTCTGCTCCGTATTTTTAGCGTTCTCTGCGTCTGCCTGGAGCCATTCACCCGTTGAAGGTTTAATTGTCGAACTTTGCAGAAGCTTTTTCTTCTTCGTCTTCTTCTTTGTTTTCTTTTTTCGAAAGAGAGATAGAGAGTGAGAGAGAAGGAGGGAGAGGGCGGGAGAGAGGGATGGAGGAGGGAGGAAGAGAGGGATGGAAGGAAGGGGAGAGGGAGAGAGAGAAAGAGTGAAAGAGAGAGAGGAGAGAGGAAGAAAGAAACATTCAACCACACATTCTTATCTCTTTTTTTTTCTTTAAATCACCCCTCCACCTCCACACACACACACACACATACACACACACAAACAAACGCACTCAAACAAACGCACTCAGACAAACGCACTCAGACAAACGCACTCAGACAAACGCACTCAAACAAACGCACTCAAACAAACGCACTCAAACAAACGCACTCAGAAAAAACGCACTCAAACAAACGCACTCAGACAAACGCACTCAAACAAACGCACTCAGACAAACGCACTCAAACAAACGCACTCAAACAAACGCACTCAGATCCCTCCACACAATCCACAAGGAAATAAATGTTTACAATAAGCCAGTGCATGTATCGCCATTGTAAGAAGACCTGTCAGAGAATGTAAACAAAGGTCATTGTTATGATTTATGAGAGCACATGCGGTTGTTGTATTTGTACGGGGAATAGTGGAAGAATTATGAATGAAATGATGAATGAATCGGGAGAGAGATGTATGATTCATTGGCGGTCTTTGCTGTGTTATCATAAATCTCGTTTTCTGTTGTTGTTTTTTTTTTTTTGGGGGGGGAGGGGGGAGGAGGGGGGATGGGATTGTTATCTTTCTTGCTTCCTTTCTCATTCTCTCTCTCTCTTTCTCTCTCTTTCTTTCTCTCTCTCTCTCTGTCTGTCTTTCTCTCTGTCTCTCTCTCTCTCTCTCTCTCTCTCTCTCTCTCTCTCTCTCTCTCTCTTTCTCTCTGTCTTTCTCTCTCTCTCTCTCTTTTTCTCTCATTCTCTCTCTCAGCATCTCTCAGTCTCTCTCTCTCTCTCTCCATCTATCTCTTTCTCCTTCAAACATTTTCTCTCATTCATGTCTGTAATGATGTCATAACAGATGGCGATGCAGGCCGTAATAAAGAGTCAGGCATTAAAAATAATTTGTTAAACGTAAAACACTTTTATATTCCGACGAAAATGTTTTGCCTCGCGCAGTATACGGGTCTAAATATTTTTCAGTGGTACCTCGCACATTCACATTCACTCTCTCTCTCTCTCTCTCTCTCTCTCTCTCTCTCTCTCTGTGACTGTCTCTGGCTGTCTGTCTGTTTTTCTCTTTCTCTCTTTATATCAATTTGTTTATTTCTCTGTCTGACTGTCTGTCGCTATCTATCTGCTCTGTCTGTTTTTCTGTTTGTCTCTGTCTAATTCTCTGTCACTCTCACTTCCTTCCTTTATCTCTCTCTCTTTCTCTCTCTCTCTCTCTCTTTCTCTCTCTCTCTCTCTCTCTTTCTTTCTCTCTCTCTCTTTCTCTCTCTCTCTCTCTCTCTCTCTCTCTCTCTCTCTCTCTCTCTCTCTCTCTCTCTCTCTCTCTCTCTCTCGCTCTCTCTCTCTCGCTATCTATCTATCTATCTCGCTATCTATCTATCTTTCTTCCTCCACTCCGCCTCCCTGATTGTCTTTCTCTCTCCCTTCCTCCCTCCTTCTCTTCCTCCTTTCTCCCCTTCCTTCTTCTCTCCTCTCTCCTTTCTCACCCATCCCTCCTCGTCTCCCTCCTTTCTCTCCCTTCCCTCCCTGTCTCCCTCCTTTCCTACCTTTTCTCCTTTCCTCTCTCCCTCTCCCATCTCCCTTCTTCCCTCCCTTCCTCTCTCCCTCCTTTCTTCCTTTCCCTCTCTCCCTTCATCTCCCCTTCCTCCCTCCCTCTCTTCCTTCCCTCCTCCTTTCTTTCCCCCCTCCTCTCCTCCTTTCCCTCCCCCCTCCTTTCCCTTTCCCCTCCTTTCCCTCCCTTTCCCTTCCCTTCCTCCTTCCCACCCCTCCTCCTTTCCCTCCCATCCTCCCTCCCTCCCTCTCCCTTTCCCTCTCCCGCACACACACACACACACCTATTGTTAAATAACTTCCATAAATTCCTTTTATAGCCACTGCGGGACACATTGTTTATGAACCTCCGACACCGCTCTGTTTATTCCTTGGCTTCTTGCATGATCGTTCATGATAGCCCCCAAGCTGTCTCTCTTTCGTCTGTGCTGTCTCTCTTTCGTCTGTGCTGTCTCTCGTTTGTCTATGCTGTCTCTCATTCGTCTGTGCTGTCTCTTGTTCGTCTGTGTTGTCTCTCGTTCGTCTGTGCTGTCTCTCGTTCGTCTGTGTTGTCTCTTGTTCGTCTATGTTGTCTCTCGTTCGTCTGTGCTGTCTCTTGTTCGTCTATGTTGTCTCTCGTTCGTCTATGCTGTCTCTCGTTCGTCTGCGCTGTCTCTTGTTCGTCTGTGTTGTCTCTTGTTCGTTTGTGCTGTCTCTCGTTCGTCTGTGCTGTCTCTCGTTCGTCTGCGCTGTCTCTCGTTCGTCTGCGCTGTCTCTTGTTCGTCTGTGTTGTCTCTTGTTCGTCTGTGCTGTCTCTCGTCCGTCTGTGATGTCTCTCGTTCGTCTGTGATGTCTCTCATTCGTCTGTACTGTCTCTCGTTCGTCTGTGCTGTCTCTCGTTCGTCTGTGATGTCTCTTGTTCGTCTGTGTTGTCTCTTGTTCGTTTGTGCTGTCTCTCGTTCGTCTATGCTCTCTCTCGTTCGTCTGTGATGTCTCTCATTCGTCTGTACTGTCTCTCGTTCGTCTGCGCTGTCTCTCGTTCGTCTGCGCTGTCTCTTGTTCGTCTGTGTTGTCTCTTGTTCGTTTGTGCTGTCTCTCGTTCGTCTATGCTCTCTCTCGTTCGTCTGTGATGTCTCTCATTCGTCTGTACTGTCTCTCGTTCGTCTGTGCTGTCTCTCGTTCGTCTGTGCTGTCTCTTGTTCGTCTGTGTTGTCTCTTGTTCGTTTGTGCTGTCTCTCGTTCGTCTATGCTCTCTCTCGTTCGTCTGTGCTGTCTCTCGTTCGTCTGTGATGTCTCTTGTTCGTCTATGTTGAATATCGTTCGTCTATGCCGTCTCTCGTTCGTGTGTGCTGTCTCTCGTTCGTCTATGTTGTCTCTCGTTCGTCTATGCTGTCTCTCGTTCGTCTATGCTCTCTCTCGTTCGTCTATGCTGTCTCTCGTTCGTCTATGTTGTCTCTCGTTCGTCTATGCTGTCTCTCGTTCGTCTATGCTCTCTCTCGTTCGTCTATGCTGTCTCTCGTTCGTGTGTGCTGTCTCTCGTTCGCCTATGCTGTCTCTCGTTCGTCTATGCTGTCTCTCGTTCGTCTATGCTTTCTCTCGTTCGTCTGTGTTGTCTCTTGTTCGTCTATGTTGAATATCGTTCGTCTATGATGTCTCTTGTTCGTCTATGTTGTCTCTCGTTCGTCTATGCTGTCTCTCGTTCGTCTATGTTGTCTCTCGTTCGTCTATGCTGTCTTTCGTTCGTCTATGCTTTCTCTCGTTCGTCTGTGTTGTCTCTTGTTCGTCTATGTTGAATATCGTTCGTCTATGCTGTCTCTCGTTCGTGTGTGCTGTCTCTCGTTCGTCTGTGTTGTCTCTTGTTCGTCTATGTTGAATATCGTTCGTCTATGCTGTCTCTCGTTCGTCTATGTTGTCTCTCGTTCGTCTATGCTGTCTCTCGTTCGTCTATGCTTTCTCTCGTTCGTCTGTGTTGTCTCTTGTTCGTCTATGTTGTCTCTCGTTCGTCTATGCTTTCTCTCGTTCGTCTGTGTTGTCTCTTGTTCGTCTATGTTGAATATCGTTCGTCTATGCTGTCTCTCGTTCGTGTGTGCTCTCTCTCGTTCGTCTGTGCTGTCTCACGTTCGTCTTTGGTGTCTCTCGTTCGTCTGTGTTGTCTCTTGTTCGTCTGTGCTGTCTCTTGTTCGTCTATGTTGAATATCGTTCGTCTATGCTGTCTCTCGTTCGTGTGTGCTCTCTCTCGTTCGTGTGTGCTCTCTCTCGTTCGTCTGTGCTGTCTCTCGTTCGTCTTTGGTGTCTCTCGTTCGTCTGTGCTGTCTCTCGTTCGTCTGTGTTGTCTCTTGTTCGTCTGTGCTGTCTCTCGTTCGTCTATGCTGTCTCTCGTTCGTCTGTGTTGTCTCTTGTTCGTCTATGTTGAATATCGTTCGTCTATGCTGTCTCTCGTTCGTGTGTGCTCTCTCTCGTTCGTCTGTGCTGTCTCACGTTCGTCTTTGGTGTCTCTCGTTCGTCTGTGCTGTCTCTCGTTCGTCTGTGTTGTCTCTTGTTCGTCTGTGCTGTCTCTCGTTCGTCTATGCTGTCTCTCGTTCGTCTGTGTTGTCTCTTGTTCGTCTGTGCTGTCTCTCGTTCGTCTGTGTTGTCTCTTGTTCGTCTATGCTGTCTCTCGTTCGTCTGTGCTGTCTCTCGTTCGTCTGTGTTGTCTCTTGTTCGTCTGTGCTGTCTCTCGTTCGTCTGTGTTGTCTCTTGTTCGTCTATGTTGAATATCGTTCGTCTATGCCGTCTCTCGTTCGTCTGTGCTGTCTCTCGTTCGTCTGCGCTGTCTCTTGTTCGTCTATGTTGAATATCGTTCGTCTATGCCGTCTCTCGTTCGTCTATGTTGAATATCGTTCGTCTATGCGGTCTCTCGTTCGTGTGTGCTGTCTCTCGTTCGTCTATGCTGTCTCTCGTTCGTCTGTGTTGTCTCTTGTTCGTCTATGTTGAATATCGTTCGTCTATGCAGTCTCTCGTTCGTGTGTGCTCTCTCTCGTTCGTCTGTGCTGTCTCACGTTCGTCTTTGGTGTCTCTCGTTCATCTGTGTTGTCTCTTGTTCGTCTATGCTGTCTCTCGTTCGTCTATGCTCTCTCTCGTTCGTCTGTGTTGTCTCTTGTTCGTCTGTGTTGAATATCGTTCGTCTATGCCGTCTCTCGTTCGTCTGTGCTGTCTCTCGTTCGTCTATGCTGTCTCTCGTTCGTCTATGCTCTCTCTCGTTCGTCTGTGTTGTCTCTTGTTCGTCTATGCTGTCTCTCGTTCGTCTATGCTCTCTCTCGTTCGTCTGTGTTGTCTCTTGTTCGTCTGTGTTGAATATCGTTCGTCTATGCCGTCTCTCGTTCGTCTGTGCTGTCTCTCGTTCGTCTGTGTTGTCTCTTGTTCGTCTGTGTTGAATATCGTTCGTCTATGCTCTCTCTCGTTCGTCTGTGTTGTCTCTTGTTCGTCTATGTTGAATATCGTTCGTCTATGCGGTCTCTCGTTCGTCTATGCTCTCTCTCGTTCGTCTGTGTTGTCTCTTGTTCGTCTATGTTGAATATCGTTCGTCTATGCTGTCTCTCGTTCGTCTATGCTCTCTCTCGTTCGTCTGTGTTGTCTCTTGTTCGTCTATGTTGAATATCGTTCGTCTATGCCGTCTCTCGTTCGTCTGTGCTGTCTCTCGTTCGTCTGTGCTGTCTCTTGTTCGTCTATGTTGAATATCGTTCGTCTATGCTGTCTCTCGTTCGTCTATGCTGTCTCTCGTTCGTCTGTGCTGTCTCTTGTTCGTCTATGTTGAATATCGTTCGTCTATGCTGTCTCTCGTTCGTCTATGCTCTCTCTCGTTCGTCTGTGTTGTCTCTTGTTCGTCTATGTTGAATATCGTTCGTCTATGCCGTCTCTCGTTCGTCTGTGCTGTCTCTCGTTCGTCTGTGCTGTCTCTTGTTCGTCTATGTTGAATATCGTTCGTCTATGCGGTCTCTCGTTCGTGTGTGCTGTCTCTCGTTCGCCTATGCTGTCTCTCGTTCGTCTATGCTGTCTCTCGTTCGTCTATGCTGTCTCTCGTTCGTGTGTGCTGTCTCTCGTTCGTCTATGCTGTCTCTCGTTCGTCTGTGTTGTCTCTTGTTCGTCTATGTTGAATATCGTTCGTCTATGCTGTCTCTCGTTCGTGTGTGCTCTCTCTCGTTCGTCTGTGCTGTCTCACGTTCGTCTTTGGTGTCTCTCGTTCGTCTGTGCTGTCTCTCGTTCGTCTGTGTTGTCTCTTGTTCGTCTGTGCTGTCTCTCGTTCGTCTATGCTGTCTCTCGTTCGTCTGTGCTGTCTCTTGTTCGTCTATGTTGAATATCGTTCGTCTATGCCGTCTCTCGTTCGTCTGTGCTGTCTCTCGTTCGTCTGTGCTGTCTCTTGTTCGTCTATGTTGAATATCGTTCGTCTATGCTGTCTCTCGTTCGTGTGTGCTGTCTCTCGTTCGTCTATGCTGTCTCTCGTTCGTCTGTGTTGTCTCTTGTTCGTCTATGTTGAATATCGTTCGTCTATGCTGTCTCTCGTTCGTCTATGCTGTCTCTCGTTCGTCTGTGTTGTCTCTTGTTCGTCTATGTTGAATATCGTTCGTCTATGCTGTCTCTCGTTCGTGTGTGCTGTCTCTCGTTCGTCTATGCTTTCTCTCGTTCGTCTGTGTTGTCTCTTGTTCGTCTATGTTGAATATCGTTCGTCTATGCTGTCTCTCGTTCGTGTGTGCTGTCTCTCGTTCGTCTATGCTTTCTCTCGTTCGTCTGTGCTGTCTCTCGTTCGTCTGTGCTGTCTCTCGTTCGTCTGTGCTGTCTCTCGTTCGTCTATGCTGTCTCTCGTTCGTGTGTGCTGTCTCTCGTTCGTCTGTGCTGTCTTTCTTCTTTTCTTTCTTCACCTTCCGTGATGATCGGGAATATGAGAAAGGGAAAGGAAAAGAAATTGAAAAGATGATGCTTATTTATTTGTTAGTGCGTATGTATTTGTGTGTGTTTGTGTGTGTGTCTGTGTGCGTTTGTATGTAAGAGAGAGTGTGATTGTGAGTGTGAGTGTATTATTAAACTATATTCTACATGAGTCGAGGTCAATGTTACAATAAGTAAATGTGTGTCAAAAAGAATTGAAAATATACAGTATAGAAATGAAAGAAAAAAAATCAAAGAAAAATAGGAATTATAAAATTAAAAGAAAAGAAACGATATGATTCAGTCTCGAAATATTTTCCTTTTTCTTTTTTGCAAGAGATGGCGTTGGGAATAATGAATTATTCTTTCTCTTTAATAAATAGATAAATAGATAAAAATAAAAATCAGAGAAGAAGAGCAGGCGGGGGGGAGGGGAAGGGGTCTATGCTTCTCTCGTTCGTCTGTGCTGTCTCTCGTTCGTCTGTGCTGTCTCTCGTTCGTCCATGCTGTCTCCCGTTCGTCTGTGCTGTCTCTCGTTCGTCTGTGCTGTCTCTCGTTCGTCTGTGCTGTCTCTCGTTCGTCTGTGCTGTCTCTCGTTCGTCTGTGCTGTCTCTCGTTCGTCTGTGCTGTCTCTCGTTCGTCTGTGCTGTCTCTCGTTCGTCTGTGCTGTCTCTCGTTCGTCTGTGCTGTCTCTCGTTCGTCTATGTTGTCTCTCGTTCGTCTGTGCTGTCTCTCGTTCGTCTGTGCTGTCTCTCGTTCGTCTGTGCTGTCTCCCGTTCGTCTGTGCTGTCTCCCGTT
>BOPN01003402.1:110000-120000 GCA_017312705.2 Penaeus japonicus | reverse complement strand
GAGGGAGGGAGGGGAGGAGGGATGGAGAGGAGGGAGGGGCGGAGAGAAGGAGGGAGGGAGGGAGGGAAGGGGAGGAAGGGGAGAGGGGAGAAAGAAACAGAGAGAGAGAAACAGAAGGGAAGGAGGGAGGGAGGGAGAGAGAGAAGGAGAAAGAGAGGGAGAGAAAGGGGAAGGGAGGGAGGGAAGGAGAGACATAACGAGAGAGAGAGACAGACAGACAGACAGATAAAGGTAAATATCAAGAGAAAGAGATAATGAATGGAAACGAGAGACAGATATATAGAAACACGAACAGAAATATAACAGAAACAGACAGACAGACAGACAGACAGACAGACAGACAGACTCCGCCGACAGACAGAGAGACAGACAGACAGACAGCGCGGGAGGGAGGCCGGAGCGAAGGGCGTTCGGGTGGAAGGGAATCCCGCCAAACCAGGTCCTCCTCCTCCTCCTCCTCCGACAGACAGACAGACAGCGAGGGAGGGATGAAGGGAATCCCGCCAAACCAGGTCCTCCTCCTCCTCTTCCTCCTCCTCCGACAGACAGAGAGACAGAGAGACAGACAGCGAGGGAGGGATGAAGGGAATCCCGCCAAACCAGGTCCTCCTCCTCCTCCTCCTCCGACAGACAGACAGACAGAGAGACAGACAGACAGACAGCGAGGGAGGGATGAAGGGAATCCCGCCAAACCAGGTCCTCCGAAGACAGAGAGACAGACAGCGCGGGAGGGAGGCCGGAGCGAAGGGCGTTCGGGTCGAAGGGAATCCCGCCAAACCAGGTCCTCCGAAGCGGCGGTTCGGATCCGAAGGGAATCAAATCTAGGCCTATGTGCGCCAGGGAGTAAGGCCTCTATTTTTTTTCTTTTTTTCTTTTTTTTTTATTTTTTGTCTTTTGTGTTGCTTATTGGGGATGTTGTTGCTTCTATTCTTTATTGTTATTATTATTTTTTTTATTTTATTCTTGTTTCCGTCTTTTGTTATTATTGTTTTTTGTTATCATTATTGTTATCGTTGTTGTTACTATTTTCAGTATTATGAATATTAGTGTTATAATTATCATATACCATTATTATTGTTATCATCATCATCTCCATAACTATTATCATTATCATTGTTATCATCATTACTATAATTATCATCATTATCAAAATTCTAATCATCATTATCATTGTTATATCATTATCATAATGATTATTGTCATCATTAACATCATTATTGTTATTACTGTTATTCTTATTACACTCATCTTTATCTAATATACATATATTGCATTTCTTCTTCTGTCTTTATCACTCATTTCTCTTTTTTCTCTCCATTTCATAATAATAATAATCTTTCTACCTATACTTTTCATCTTCCGACAGTCTAATTAATCAGTTAATAATTGGTATTTAATCAAGCAATTAATAATTGATATAGACTCGATCCTCCTTTTGGAAATAAATGAAAATATAATTTCGAATCTTGTAAATGTTGGGTGATTAATATGTACTTACGTGTGTATGATAGTTCGTATTTAATATTATTGTGATATGATCATTATATTTTTTATCATTATTAGTTTTATTATTACTATCTGTATCTTTTCATTAGGATAATCTTTATTAACTCTGGAATTACTGATAGTTATCATTATTATCATTATCATTATCATAGATGCTTTTTGCTTTTCTCTCAGTTACTATATTCATTAATTTCTTATCATATATATATATATATATTTTTTTTTCCTTTTTACCTTAAATATACCTTTATTTTCTCTTATTTTATATCGTTCGTTAAGACATTTTTAATCGGTAGTCCTAATGTTTGTAAATATTTCATTTGTGGTTGTTTGTTTGGTTGTAATTCTTATTATGAAACAATTAATTCCATATTCATTAACAAACATTAATTATAATGATTATATTAATATAAAAGATACCATTCTTTTAATTCTTCCTTTCTTAGCAAGAGGTCATCAGTAAAATGTAGATATATATATTTTTTTTTTTACAAAAAATCGTCAATGGTATAAAATCACATTAAAATTTGAAACAAATATCTTATCAAATAAGTATTTAAATATAAATTATATATATAACTTTTCTTCCTTCTGATTGATATTTTATTTATATAATGATTTATTATATTATTTTATATATTTGATATTATTTATTATATTATTTTATATCATATATATTATGATTTATTATATTTTTTATATATCATTTTATACTATGATTTATTATATCATTTTATATCATGATTCATAGATTATTTCTTGTCCTTTATTTTCTCTAATTAAATCTTTATCGTAAAGTAATGGCTACCACGAGTACAAAGGTTTGTTTGTTTGTTTGAATTTCGATTTTGATGGATATGTTTGTTTTTAAATGTTGTTTGAGGCGAGTTTCTGTGCTTGTTTATGTTTGTTTGTGTTTGTGTGTTTATGTGTTTGTGTAGGTGTTTGTGGGCGTGTTTATGTGTTTGTTTGTGTGCGTGTGTATATTTGTTTATGTGTGTGTGTTTATGTGTGTGTGTTTGTATTTGTATTTGTGTTTGTGTGTGTGTTTGTATTTGTGTTTATGTGTTTGTGTTTGTGTGTTTGTTTATGTGTGTGTTTGATAAAAGCTTAATCAATATAGGCTCGGTCCTTCTTTTGCAGTGATTTGACCTGAAAAACTTATTTTCTCGTAACTTTTGCCGTTTTCACGACAACTTTTTTATAGTTCTCTTCGTTCTTCTCTCTCTCTCTTCTCCGTAAGAAATAAACAGTAAGCAACGAACAGAGAGAGAGAGGGACTATAATGATTCTAAAAATATCTCAAATAACGACTCAAATACCTATCAAATTAAAGTATTAACTTGTATACGCTGTGTATATACAAACTTATAAACATCTAAATCCTTTCCTATTCATAAACGTAAACATAAACATATTTTCATAACGTGTAAGATGAACAAACAATTTATTTAATGCTAGAATTTGATTTTTTTTTCTATATTTCTGAACATTCTTACAGGAAGTTTTATAAGAACCTGTCTTTGTTGCATAGATGCATCTTTGCAATTATTGAATAAATATAATTATTACACGTGGATGAGTTGAGTCTTGATGGATATTTGAATAAATTGAATATTTAAAATGTTTTGCTTTGAATTGATGTTAAATGAATGCAAAACAACCACCGAATCGGATACACCTTGAACCTCATACCGATTTCAACTGACTAACTGATTAACTGACTAACTGATAAACTGACTAACTAATTAACCGACGAACTGATTAACTGACCTACTGATTAACTGACAAACTGATTAACTGACCAACTGATTAACTGACAAACTGATTAACTGACCAGCTGATTAACTGACCAACTGACTAGCTGATTAACTGACAAACTGATTAACTGACTAGCTGATTAACTGACTAACTGATTAACTGACTGACTGATTAACTGACTAACTGATTAACTGGTTAACTGACTAACTGATTAACTAATTAACTGACTAAATGATTAACTGACTAACTGATTAACTGGTTAACTGACTAACTGATTAACTAATTAACTGACTAACTGATTAACTGACTAACTGATTAACTAATTAACTGACTAATTGATTAACTAATTAACTGATTAACTGACTAACTGATTAACTAATTAACTGATTAACTGACTAACTGACTAACTAATTAACTGATTAACTGACTAACTGACTAACTAATTAACTGATTAACTGACTAACTGATTAACTGACTAACTGATTAACTAATTAACTGATTAACTGACTAACTGATTAACTGACTAACTAATTAACTGATTAACTGACTAACTGATTAACTGACTAACTGATTAACTGACTAACTGATTAACTGACTAAATGATTAACTAATTAACTGATCAACTGACTAACTGATTAACTGACTAACTGATTAACTGACTAACTGATTAACTGACTAACTGATTAACTGACTAACTGATTAACTGACTAAATGATTAACTAATTAACTGATCAACTGACTAACTGATTAACTGACTAACTGATTAACTGATTAACTGACCTCTAATCGAGGGGCTTGCTGCCTGCTGTCTCTCTGCCTAGTCGCCGACCCGCGTGACCTTTGACCTCGAGCGGGGGACGTCACGTGACCTCCGAAGAGAACCTCGTGAACCGCCAGACACGAGCGAGCGCCGAGGTCACCTGTTGGCTTTTCCCGAGGAAGCTTTTCCTTCTGGTTCTCGAACCGGGAACCTAAGGCGCTGGTTCTGGAAAGACAAAAAGAAGAAAAAAGAAAAAAAAAAGAAAAAAATAAGACCTGAAAAGAAAAAAAAAGAAAAAAAAGAAAAGGCCTGAAAAGACAAAACAGAGATAAAAAAGACGAATAAAGGACAAAAAAAATGACCTGAAAAGACGAAAAGAAAAGAAAAAAATGACCTGAAAAGACAAAAAAAGGACAAAAAAATTACCTGAAAGGCAAGTTAGACGCCCTGCCACCTGTCCCTCCGAGTTCTAAGAAAAGAACTCGCAAATCGGGCCTTATGTGTCTCCTTTTCTCTCATTATTCCTTTTCCTCCTCACTTCTGTCTTTCTTTTTACTTTTATTTCCATTTTTGTCTCATTGGTCTGTTTTTTATTCAAATGTTTTCATTCAATGGTATTAATACTTGCAAATACGATCATTCAGGTTATTTATATCATCGTTATAAAGTATATAAAGCGTAACTTATCTAAGAAAAAGTAACAGTTACTATAACAGTAACAGTAACAGGTCTTAGTTACTATAAACATTATAGCTTTAATAAACAACTATTTCCATCATGTGAAATCTCTGGAATCTCTTTTGCATATATATTCCTCAGAAGCAAGTTAGCAGTAAAATGCTATATATATTTATTTACCTCACTCTTGATATCAAGTTTCTTGAGGCTTAATTTTTTTTTAAATACTTAAATATATATCAGTGAGTGGAAGAGAATTTTAGGTAAATTATTATTATTCATTCTTTATGCACCATTTTAAATAAATATATTTTTTCACATGTCCCTTCTTCAATAAAATCTAGATGAATTGTTTATCAATATTATTATTATTATCATCATTTATATTATTATTATCATTGTTATTATCATTATCACTATCACTATTATCATTAATTTCATTATCATTATTGTCATTGTTATTATCTATATCATTATCACTATTATTGCTCTTATTGCTATTATTATTATCATTATTGTTATTATAGTCGTAATGTTTATTATGAATACGATAATTTGCATCATAATCACCTTTATCATTGATTTATTTATTATTATCATTATCTTTTATTATTAATAGCATCATCTTTTATTATTATTATCCTTATCATCATTATTAGTCTATTATTAGTCTCATTTATTATCCATTATTATCTTTTCTGGATACAAACAAGACTGGCGCTAGAATAAAAAATATAAGAAAAAATAAATAAAATAAAGAGAAAAAAAAAATAAAATAAAAAAAAATAAAAAATAAAATAAAAAAATAAATAAAACGTGTCGTTAATTATCGTTGTTTTGAACCGGAAGTGGCATCGCCCGCTTCGTAAATCTTCGCAGAGGGAAATATTCGTCTCGCGAAAGTAAAGACTCGGGAATATCCGCCTCGCACGAACACGGGTTAAATTCGTCCTTCCTGAGAATAATAATAAGATATACGAAGGCATCTATGTAAAGTCGTATTTTCTATAGGTTTCTATGTTCTTATATGTGTTTTATTTTTATATTGAGAGGAAAAGATATTGCGCTGGCACTTTGTCTGTCTGTCTGGAAAATTAGGAAACTTAGAAGATGAATATACTGATAAAAAGAGCGAATTTGTCCCGTGGCACAACAAGTAAACAAGAAAATGACTTCCTGGCTTCCATATCAACGCCTCTGTGATAAGAAACTCGGTTCTCTACCTCCTTCTCTTCCACGAATGTTACGAAATGGTTTATGAACAGATTCCAAAGGACAAACACAATCTACATATAACAAGCTATATATAATACAATTTATATATAACTCTCTCTCTCGGGCAAAGGTATTCGCGATTCTGAGGCTACATTTACCTTGGAACCTCCGGCAGCGCGCGTTTCTCAAACTGTCGTACCGTAAATATATAAATTCACGAATAAAAATCTAATGATTCCACATGTATAGCGGTTACTGGAAGAGATGTATTGTGCATAAAGTGTACATTCACGCAATGACATCAATCATTAATATCTGACACCGGTATAGATGGGAAAAAAAGAAGAAAAAAAAAGATTTATCCCAAGTCTGCGACAGGAAATGTTCTAACCATTATTGGTCGAGTCGTGAGGAAAGGGTTGACGAAGTGTGGGTATTGTGGTATTTGGTGATGCTGTCCGTTTGTTTGTTTTTGTTGTAGGTCTCCCTTTTCTCTCTCTCTATCTCTGTCTCTATATATCTTTTTCTTTCTCCTCTCTCCCTCTCTCTATTTATCTCTTTTTTTCTCCACTCCCTATCTATCTCTCTCTCTCGTTTTCTCTCTCTCTCTCTCTCTCTCTCTTTCCCTCCCTCCCTCTCTCTATCTATCCATCTATCTCTACCTCTCTCTCTCTCTCTCTATCTATCTCTACCTCTCCTTCCCTCTCTCCCTCCCCCCCTCTCTCTCTCTCCCTCCCTCTCTCTCCCTCCCTTCCTCTCTCTCCCTCTCCCTCTCTCCCCCTCTCCCTCCTTCTCTCTCCCTCCCTCCCTCCCTCTCTCTCTCTCTCTCTCTCTCAATCTATCCCTCTCCTCCCTCCCCCTCTCCCTCCCTCTCTCTCTCTCTATCTCCCTCTGTGATAAGAAACTCGGTTCTCTACCTCCTTCTCTTCCACGAATGTTACGAAATGTTTTATGGACAGATTCCAAAGGACAAACACAATCTACATATAACAAGCTATATATAATACAATTTATATATAACTCTCTCTCTCGGGCAAAGGTATTCGCGATTCTGAGGCTACATTTACCTTGGAACCTCCGGCAGCGCGCGTTTCTCAAACTGTCGTACCGTAAATGTATAAATTTACGAATAGAATTCTAATAAATCCACGTGTATAATGGTTCCTGGAAGAAATTTATTGTGCATAAGGTGTACATTTACGTAATGACATCAATCATTAATATCTGACACCGGTAAAAAAGGAAAAAAAAAAAAAAAAAAAAAAAAAAAAAAAAATTGGTTTATCCCAAGTTTGCGACAGGAAATGTTCTAACCATTAATGGTCGAGTCGTGAGGAAAGGGTTGACGAAGTGTGGGTATTGTGGTATTTGGTGATGCTGTCTGTCTGTTGGGTTTTGTTGTTGGTCTCTCTTCTCTCTCTCTCTCTCTCTCTCTATCTCTGTATCTATCTATCTCTTTCTTTCTCCTCTCTCCCTCTCTCTCCATTTATCTGTTTCTTTCTCCACTCCCTATCTCTATCTCTCTCTCTCTCTCCCTCTCTCTCTCTCTATCTCCCTCCCTCCCTCCCCCTCTCTCTCTCAATCTATCCCTCCCCCCCTCTACCTCCCCCCCCTCTCTCCCTCGCTCCCTCCCTCTCCCTATCTCTCCCTCCCTCCCCCCCTATCTCTCCCCCACTCCCCTCCCTCCCTCTCCCCCCTCTCTCTCTCACTCTCCCTCTCTCTCTCCTTCTCAATCAATCCATCAATCTCCCTCGACGTAACATCATATACCTGACAGACAAGGCTGATATCGTTAAGTCTGTTAGTTGAGCTTCAATAACTTTCATAACCAAGATAACAAGGTTGTCTGTCTGTTGCCTCCGCCCACTCACTCGCTCTGGCTATATGACTCTCTCCGCTTTATCACCCTTCTCTCATCTGTCTGTGTCTGTCTGTCTGTCTGTCTGGCTTTCTCTGTTTCTTGTTGGTTTTCTCTCTCTGATTATTTTTTCTCTCTCTCTCTCTCTCTCTCTCTTTCTGTCTCTCTTTCTTTCTCTCTGTCTCTTTCCTTTCTCTCTCTCTGTCTGTCTCTCTCTTTCCTTTCTCTTTCTCTCTCTCTCTCTCTCTCTCTCTCTCTCTCTCTCTCTCTCTCTCTCTCTCTCTCTCTCTTTCTCTTTCTCTCTCTCTTTCTCTCTCTCTCTCTCTTTCTTTCTCTCTGTCTCTCTCATGTGTAAACGCTATTAAGCTTATGTGTTTATTCATATGTGTGTTTGTGTTTGTGTGTGTGTGTATGTATGTGCATGTGTATGTGTATGTCTATGTGAATGTATATGTATGTGTATGTATGTGTGTGAGTGACTGCGTACATGTGTCTGCAACATTACTGCACTAGCATGCAATCTAAACAAGGGTTGTGTTCCTATATTGGCTGTTTACACTCAACATGGATGGGTGACCAGTCTATTTCATCCTTTGACGCAATCGACGTTATAAATGCGTGTAATTAGCATTTATGCATATTTGCGTGTATGCTGTGTTCAAGCATTGTATAGGGATGCTGGCTGTATGTGTGCTTTGTGTGTGTGTGTATGTGTGTGTGTGTGTGTCTGTGTGTGTGTTTGTGTGTGTGTGTACGTGTGTGTGTGTGTGTGTGTATTGCATTGTCTGTATGCTTTTTGCTAACGTTGGAGATGTAGTGTGTGTAAGTGTATGTTGTGTGTGTGGAGAGATAGAGAGGGGGGGGGGGAGATGGAGAGGGAGAGAGAGAGAGGAGATGGAGATGGAGAAGGAGAGGGAGATGGAGAGAGAGAGAGAGAGAGAGAGAGAGAGGGGGAAGGGAGAGAGAAAGAGGGGGGGGGGGAGGTGGAGAGGGAGGGAGAAAGGGAGAGAGAGAGAGAGAGAGAGCCGGAAAATGACAGCTGTTTCAAACAATCGAGAAAAGAATCTCACTCACATTCTTCCGTTCATCATATCATAATTTATTTATATATGCCAAGAGAGAGAGGGAGAGAGAGAGAATGAGGGGGGAGATGCAGAGAGAGAAAGAGAGAGAGAGAGAGAGAGGGAGGGAGAGAGAGAGAGAGAGAGAGAGAGAGAGAGAGAGAGAGAGAGAGAGAGAGAGAGAGATTGGCATTAAATATATTTGCCTTTCTAAAAGTTTTAGATTTATGTAACTTAGATAAGGTTGCATATGGCACATCATACATCAGTCACATCAACACGACTCCCGCGGTACATCTTGTCATCAGCAACCGAGTGACTCGACTGAGGGGACATGATGTCAGTTCATAGGAATATCATGAGAATAACAACCAGCAAAGCCGCAAAGTCAGAATCTGTGATTGGCAGTCAATCCTCGTGTGACATCACTCATCCCGTGACTGATTAGGCCGAGCCAATCTCTTGAAACGAGAGAGGATATTGCAAATTGCAATCACGACGTCCAACGGGTCTGGTCGCGCTTTCGGCAACATTTCATCGGCAACGGGAGTCGGTCGGTATATCTATCTCCGCTCTGTCGCCCCTTCGCTCGCGCCGACTCGTGTGTTGTAGATTTGAACGAGTTTGTATATCATCTTAGTCATAGTTTGAAATATTTATCGAGTCAATATAAAATGCAAATCTTAATAGCGGGATGACAGGGTGAGGTGGTACAACTTGGGCCATAATTTGCGGTCAACATATTATTACAATTATTATTATTATAATGGAAATTTTGGTAATCGTGTGCAGTTGGTCTGTAGATGTACTCGTACACAGGAACATGTTCTCACGCTGACAAACACACACTCAAGTAAATTAATAAAATGAATAACATAAATGAATAAAATGAATGATACACATACGGACAAACATACACGCACGTCATTAAATATAAGCACGAAAATATGAATAAATATGCACGTAAACAGACACACATACACGCATGTATATAAATACACAAACACACAAACAAATACACACACAAATAAATATACATGTACCTAAATAAATACACATGAATACACTCGTAAAGCCATATTCGCAGATAAATACATACATACACAAATACATACATAAATAAATATAATCTTAGTCATAGTTTGAAATATTTATCAAGCA
>BOPN01003402.1:95000-97500 GCA_017312705.2 Penaeus japonicus | reverse complement strand
ATCATCATCATTACTATTAACATAATCACGATTATTACAACTATTACTATCACTATCACTATTACCAAACCAGTGTATAATTTATTCTCATTTCACTCGAGGTTAGAGGTAATCACCTTTAAAGCCTACCCCCCCCCCCCTCCCCCGCTGAGTCCTTTTGAAAGTCCTACATGACCTCTGCACTCCCCCTCCCCCCCTCCCACCCCTTCCCCTGCCCCGCCTTCTCCAATGCCTTTCAATTATGCTCTTTCCCCTTGCCTCCTTTAATTGTGTGTGTCTGTGTGTGGGTGTGTGCGTGTATGTATATGTGCGTATATATATATATATACATANAGGGGGGGAAAAGTGGGTGAGGGAGGGGGGAAAGGTGGTTGATGGGGATGTGGAGGGAGGGGTGAGGGGGATGGGGAGGGGGAAGGGTGGATGAGAGGGGTGGGTGAGGTGGAGTTGGGGTGGATGAGGGGAGGGGGGGAAAGGTGGGTGAGGGAGGGGGAGAGGGGGTAAGGGGTGGGTGAGAACGGGTGGTTGATGGGGAGGGGGGGAGGGGGAAAAGTGGGTGAGAGGATGGGGTGGATGAGGGGAAGAGTGGATGAGAGGGGTGAGTGAGGGGGAGTTGGGGAAAGGGAGAAGGAGAGGTAGGAGGTGGGAAACGGGATGGGGGAAGGGGAGGAGGGGAAGGGGAAGGGGAGAGGAGAGGGAGGAGGAGGAGGAGGGGAAAGGGAGAGAGAAGGGTGTAAAGTAAGTGGGAAGGAAAGGGGAGGAAGGGAAAGGTAGGTAAAAAGGGGAAAAGAGTTAACACACTACGTTAAAGGAGTTTAAATACATAGACAAACACACACACACACGCATATGCACACTCACACACACACCCACGCGCCCACCCACTCACTCACTCACTCACCCACCCACCCATCCACCCACCCACTCACTCACTCACACACTCACCCACCTACCCACCCACCCACCCACCCACTCACTCACTCACACACCCACCCACCCACCCACACACTAACACACACCCACTCACTCACCCACCCACCCACCCATCCACCCACACACTAACACACACACACACACCCACTCACCCATCCACCCACACACCCACACATACACTCACTCACACACTCACTCTTCTTAGCTAAGTGGGGCATATTGACAACCGGCAGTTCTTTGTTCTTCTCAACTCGCTAAATTTCAATCTCCTGCACCATTGAACTCGTAAACACAATGCTTTAATCAATGCAAACTCTGCATTTGGCAAACTGGCTTCATCTTTGAAGTTGTTATTGTGCAGGATATTATTTTGCGTGCGTGTGTTTGTTTGTTTGTTTGTGGCTGCAGCTGCATTTGTGTGTTTGTGGCTGCAATTGCACTTGGGTGTTTGTGTGTGTGTGCGTGTATGTGGCTGTAACTGCCGATCCATATATGTGTATGTGTGTATGTCTGTATTTGTGTGCATACATACATATGTGTGTCTGTAACTGCATGGACATGTATGAACTTTAACTACATATATATATATATATATATGGACTTGTGTTCATGACTGAGGGCATATGTACACATGCGTTTCTGTAGCTGTGCCCGTATGTGTGTACTTGTATCTCTGAGAGTGTGCGTATGTATACCCATGTATCAGCGACTGTGTGCGTGTGTTACGTGCCAATGTACGTGCGTTTGTTTGCGACTGGTTACCTATGTACGTACGTGTGTCTGCGATTGTACGTATGTGCCTCTACAACGGTGTATGTACCTATATACGTACATGTGTCTGCGACTTTTTCCATATGTACATTGTACATACGTGTGTATGAGACTGTGTGCGTGTGTACGTGTGTCTGCGACTGTGTACGTGTGTCTGCGACTGTGTGCATGTGTACGTGTGTACGTGTGTCTGCGACTGTGTACGTGTGTCTGCGACTGTGTACGTGTGTACATGTGTCTACGACTGTGTGCGTGTATATGTGTGTACGTGTGTCTGCGACTGTGTGCGTGTGTACATGTGTCTACGACTGTATACCTATGTACGTACGTGTGTCTGCGACTGTGTACGTGTGTACGTGTGTGAGCGAGCGGATGATCTCAAAAAGAGCGCCCTGCGGACTTCACGGAATCGAGAGCCAGCTTCTCTCGTTAGTTGGTTCCATTATGGACAAATGCGCCGCTGGAAGGTTCATAATTTCTTTTGAAATTGAGAGAGAGAGGAGAGGGTGGGGGAGAGGGGGGAGAGAGAGTGGGGGGTAGGGAAAGAGGGAAAGAGAGAGAGGGGAGAGGGGGGGTGAGGGAGGGGAGGGGGAGGAGAGGGAAAGAGAGAGAGAGGGGAGAGGGGGAGGGGAAGGGGAAAGAGAGAGAGAGTCTGGAGTCATGTTAGATTCCCCATCACCCTCTTCTCTTCTTTCTTCTTCCCCATTTTACTCATCCTTCCCTCTCCCCTTTTCCCCCTTTTACAATAATTCCATCACGCTCCACTTTTCCCTCACTTCCCCTCCCTCCCTTGTAA
>BOPN01003402.1:80000-85000 GCA_017312705.2 Penaeus japonicus | reverse complement strand
CAAATCCACGCGTCCGAAACCCATCATTCATTCATTCATTCCTTCCTTCCTTGCCAAGTGTCCGAATCGCTTCCTTTTATCTTCCTTCGCATTTGATATTTTTTTTTTTTTTTTAATAATTGATGATAATGATAATAAGAACAAGGATGATAGTCAGGAAAATGGTAGTGTTGATCATGATAATGATAATATTGATAATAACATTGATAATAAAGATGACAACAATGATAATAATAGTAATAATAATAATAATTATAATGATGATGATAATAATAATAATATTAACAGTGATGATGATGATGATGAAGATAAAGATGAAGACAAAGATGAATATAATGATGATGATTATAATGAAGATAATAATGATGATGATGATAATGATGAAGATGAAGATAATAATGATGATTATAATGATGACGACAAATATGATGATGATGAAGATGATGATGATGATGAATATAATAATGATGAAGATGAAGATGATGAAAATGAAGACGATAATAATGACGAAGATGTTGATGACTTCTCCCCAAAGACGACAGAACCATCGGCGACTTGTCAGCCACTGCCTTCCGACGGACACGCTGTCACGCCGGCTGGTCTTCCTGTCCTCTCGTCGTTCTTCTTCTCCTCCTCGAAGTCATCTTAGTCGTCATCGTAGTCTTCGTCCTCCTCCTTCTTCTCCTTCTCTTTTTCTTCCTCTTACTTCCCTTATTCTTCTTTTTTCTCCCTCTTACTTCCCTTATTCTTCTTTTCTCTCCTTCTCCTTCTCTTTTTCTTCTTCCTACTTCCCTTTCTCTTTTTTTTTTTCCTTCTCCTCCTCTTTTTACTCTTCTTATTCCTCCTTTCGTTCCTCCTAATTCTCTTTATTTTCCTTCTCCTTATCTTCCACCTACTCCACCCCCTCCTTCTCCTCTTCATCCTCCTCCTTCTCTTCTTCTTCCTCCTCTTCTCATCCTCCTCCTCCACCGCCTTTTCCTCTCCCCTATTCCTCCTCCTCTTCTTCCTCCTTTCCCTCCTCTTCCTCTTCCTCCTCTTCCTCCTTTCCCTCCTCCTCCTCTTCCTCCTCCTCCTCCTCCATCACCACCTCCTCCTCCTCCCCCTCCTCCTCCTCCTCCTCCATCACCACCTCCTCCTCCTCCTCCTCCTCCTCCTCCTCCTCCTCCTCCTCCTCCTCCTCCTCCTCCTCCTCCTCCTCTTCCTCCTCCTCCTCCTCCTCCTCCTCCTCCTCTTCCTCCTCCTCCTCCTCCTCTTCTTCCTCCTCCTCCTCCTCCTCCTCCTCCTCCTCCTCCTCCTCTTCTTCTTGATCCTTCACCTCCTCCTCCTACTCCCCCTCCTCCTCTTCCCTCTCCTCCTCCTTATCTTCCTCCTTCACCTCCTCCTCCTCCTCCTCTTCCTCCTCCTCCTCCTCCTCCTCCTCCTCCTCCTCCTCCTCCTCCTCCTCCTCCTCCTCCTCCTCCTCTTCCTCCTCCTCCTCCTCCTCCTCCTCCTCCTCCTCCTCCTCCTCCTCCTCATCCTCCTCCTCATCCTCCTCCTCCCCTTCCTCCCATTCAGATAAACGGCTGTCGGTTGAATGCCAGCTCCGAAATGATCTTGTTCTATGGGGGTGAGATATGGGGAGAGAGGAAAAGAGGAGGAGGAGGAGGAGGAGAAGGGGATGGAGGAGATTGGGGGTTGGGGTGAGAAGGAGAAGGAGGAGGTTAGGGGTGAGGCGGAGGAGGTTAGGAAGGTTGTGGAGGAAGAGGCGGTGGAAGAAGAAGAGGAGGAGGTGGTAGTGGAGGAGGTTGGGGAGGAGGAGGAGGTGGAAGAGGAAGAGGAGGCGGAAGAGAAGGAGGAGGAGGTGAGAGAGTTAAAGGAGTTAGAGAAGGAGGAGGTAAGGTTGGAGGAGAAAAAGGATAAAGAGGAGGAGGAGATAGAGAAGATAGATAAATAGATAGAGAGAGAGAAAAAACAGAAAGAGAAAGAGAGAGCGAGAAAAAGAGAAAGAGAGAGAAAGAGAAAGAGAAAGAGAGAGAAAGAGAAAGAGAGAGAGAGAAAGAGAAAGAGAAAGAGAGAAAAAGAAAGAAAGAGATAGATACATAGATAGAAAGAGAGATGAAGAGAGAGAAATGGACGCAGGGTAACAGGCGACGACAGAAGCAAGGAACAAGAAACACACGAGAAAGTCCGCAGGCTACGTTCCTGCGTCTGCCGACCGGAATGGCAGGACATATCACAGCGTCGGTCTCAATATGGCTTTTGACATTCTTCGGAATCGGGGGGGAAAGAGGGGAAAAAAGGGGGGAGGAGAAAATAAAAAAGGAGGGAGGATGGGTGGAAGGGAGGGGGGATAGGAGGAGAAGGAGGGATAGCAGGGAGGGAGAGAGGAAAGGAGGAGAGGGAAGGAGAGGGGGAGGAAAGGATGGGAGGGAGGGAGGAAAGGAGGAGAGGGACGGAGGAAAGGAGGAGAGGGAAGGAGGGGAGGGGGGATGGAAAGAGAGGGAGGGATGGTGGATGGAGGGAGGGAGGGATGGTTGGTGATGGAGGGAGGGTAGGAGGAAAGGAAAGGAGGAGAGGGAGGGAGGAAAGGAGGGGAGGGGGGATGGGAAGAGAGGGAGGGAGAGGGCGAAGAATAGAATGAGAGAGAGGGAGGGGGTAGACTGACGGAAGGAGGGAGGGAGTGGATGGAAAGGGGAGAAGGAGGGGAGTGAGGGAGTAAAAATAAAAAAAGAGTGGGAGGGAGGATGGGTTAAGACAGAGGGAGAGACGGAGGGAGGAGAGGGACGCAGGAAGAAGAGAGTAGAGGGAAGGACGGAGGGAAGAGAAAAAGGAAGGAAGAATGTGACAGGGACACAAAACACTTGTCCGTATCTGTCACCGATTTTCCAGATTCCGTTGTGAGATCAGATATTTTCGCTATAAACTCCCCTCCCCCTCCCCCTCCCCCCCCCTCTCCCTCCACTCCCTCCTTCCCCTCTTGGCATCCTCTCTTTTCTACCCTTCCCCCTCCCCCCTCTCCCCCCTCCCTCCTTCCCCCTTGGCATCCTCTCTTTTATACCCTCCCCCCCTCCCGCCCCCCCCCAACTTCTCCTCCCCCGATGACATTTTCCGTCCCCCTTCTCTTCACAACCCTTGCCTCATCATTTTCCAAAGTCAGTTTACTTCCTTATTCACTTCATCCTCCCCTCTCCTCCCATTCACCTTTCCCTCTCCTCCTATCTCCCTTTCTCTTTTCCTCTTTCATCTTCTTCTCCTCTTCCCTCTTCTTTTCCTCCCTCTCCAATAGTCCATTTTCTTCCTTTTTTCCTCACCCTTTCATGTGTCCTTTCCTTTTCCCTCTCCCTCTCCCCACTTCCTTCTTCTCCCCTCCTCTTTCTTCTTCCCTTCTCTTCCGCTCCCCACCTCTTTTTCCCCTCCTCTTTTCCTCTTCCTACCTCTCTCTTCTCCCCTCCTCTTTTCACACAGAGACAAACAGAGACAGACAGACAGAGACAGATAGACAGAGACACACAGACAGACAGAGACAGACACACAGACAAACAGAGACAGACAGACAGACAGAGACAGATAGACAGATACACATAGACAGATACACATAGACAGACAGAGACACACAGACAGACAAACAGAGACAGACACACACAGACAGACAGAGACAGACAGAGACACACAGACAGACAGAGACAGACAGAGACAGACAGACAGACAGAGACAGACAGAGACAGACAGACAGACAGACAGAGACACACAGACAGACAGAGACAGATAGACAGATACACATAGACAGATACACATAGACAGACAGACACACACAGACAGACAGAGACAGACAGAGACACACAGACAGACAGAGACAGACAGAGACAGACAGACAGACAGACAGAGACACACAGACAGACAGAGACAGATAGACAGATACACATAGACAGATACACATAGACAGACAGACACACACAGACAGACAGAGACAGACAGAGACACACAGACAGACAGAGACAGACAGAGACAGACAGACAGACAGACAGAGACACACAGACAGACAGAGACAGATAGACAGATACACATAGACAGATACACATAGACAGACAGAGACACACAGACAGACAAACAGAGACAGACACACACAGACAGACAGAGACAGACAGAGACAGACAGACAGAGACACACAGACAGACAGAGACAGGCAGACAGACAGAGACAGACAGAGACAGACAGACAGAGACACACAGACAAACAGAGACAGACAGACAGACAGAGACAGACAGACAGAGACACACAGACAGACAAACAGAGACAGACAGAGACAGACACACAGACAAACAGAGACAGACAGACAGACAGAGACAAACAGACAGACAGAGACAGACAAACAGACAGAGACAGAGACAGGCAAACAGAGACAGACAGAGACACACAAACAGAGACAGAGACAGACAGATAGACAGAGACACACAGACAAACAGAGACAGACAGAGAGAGACAAACAGAAACAGACAGAGACAGACAAACAGAGACACATAGACAGACAAAGACAGAGACAAACAGAGACAGACAGACAGACAAACAGAGACAGACAGACAAAGACAGACAGAGACACATAAACAGATAAACAGAGACAGAGACAGACAGAGACACACACACAGACAGACAGACAAACAGAACGAGAGAAAGGTAAGGACCAAGAGCGAGGCCAGAAATCCCGTCTGAACGGATCGTTTAAAAGGAGACCGCCATGAGAAGGAGAAGCCATGAGGTCCTTAGGGTCGTTATTCCTTTGTACTTTGTAAGAGATAGCGACCTTAAGAAAAGGGGGAGGGGGAGGGAGGAGCGGAGGAGGGTGGGATGGGGTTGGGGTGGGGGAGTGGGAGGGGGAGGGAAGGGGAGGGAAGTGAGCTGATTTCGGGGGTGGGGATAGGGGGTGGGATGGGGTGGGGTGTGGGGGTGATGTGGGGGTGGGGGTGGGGGTAGGTTATTGTAAAGGAGGGAGAGTAGGAGGGGGGGGGTAGGGGTTGGAACTCGTA
>BOPN01003402.1:65000-67500 GCA_017312705.2 Penaeus japonicus | reverse complement strand
CTAACTAATTGTCAAACGATACTGATGGAAAATCTTCGTTTCACGTTAATTGTCGAAACGTGTTTGACAGCCGGGTACGAAAATCGGAGAGAGGGGGGTGGGGGGGGGGGGGGAGAGTTGAAAAGGATGAGGATTGGTGTAAAGGGGGGAGTGTGATCCCCCCCCCCCTTCGCTTTATTGTCTCCACTCTCTCTCTCTCTCTCTCTCTCTCTCTCTCTCACTCTCAATCTCTCTCTCTCTCCCTTACTCTCAATCTCTCTTTCTCTTGCTCTCTCTCTCTTTCTCTCTCTCTCTTTCTCTCTCTCACTCTCTCATACATACACTCTCAATCTCTCTCTTGCTCTCTCTCTCTCTCTCAGCATATATATATATATATATATATATATATATATATATATATATATATATATATATATATATATATATATATGAATCACAAAAAATACAGTAACGTGCACATAACAGAATTAATAACCGTGGCAGTGTTATTAATATATATATATATATATATATATATATATATATATATATATATATATATATATATATATATTCATTTGTCTATGTGTGTGCATGCGATATGTTTGTACGTCCACATATCTAACATAAACACATTATTTTTTATATCAAGCGTTCATGCCATGCCATTCTCTACTTTAAAATTAATATCACGAAATTAAACGTCACAGAATTCGAAATCCGCCCCAAAAATACCAACAAAGTTACTTCCCGTCTGCAATAAGTGACATAACCATCAGTCACCATGTTGCATATGCAATATTCGTAAATATAAAAGTATATATATCAACCCGTGGAAGCTGATAATAGACTATGATGTCATGGGCTATGATAATATTTGCAATTGCTAGCATCTTTTAGGCTTTAAATTATTGGGAGAGTGAGCGACGAAATTGCTAATTAAATCAGGATATAAAATGCCGATTGATTACGCTTTAAATAAGACTTTTATTCACGGTAAGTTTGTTTTCTGATAACTGTTATAGGAGTTCGTAGGTAAATGTAATAATATTGAAGCCTGCATTGTGATATGAGTGTTATGATAACCGTTAATATTTATGATGAAGATCTGTTTCGGATTATTTCTATATTATTATTATATCATTCTTGGAAAACGTTTGTTCCGAAAAAAATAATATGATCTGTATTTTTGGAAATTCAAAAGAAAAAGGTTAGAATAAAAATACATTTTCTTAATACGTAATGAGAGAGAGAGAGAAAGAGAGAGAGAGAGAGAGAGAGAGAGAGAGAGAGAGAGAGAGAGAGAGAGAGAGAGAGAGAGAGAGAGAGAGAGAGAGAGAGAGAGAGACATATAGACAGACAGACCAAGAGAAAGAGATCCTCACCAGTTAACTAATATAAACAGATGATTCAAACTGATATAAAAATAATCAAGATAATTATACATATCAACAGTTCCCAGCGGGCAGACACAATCACGCATTATAATGATTATGTCTATAAAAAACAAACAAAAAAATTAAATAGAAAAAACAGGATATCGAAATATGGAAATTAAGTAAATAGAAGAACAAACGAATAAGAAACTAAAGGGAAATAGAGACTAAATTCTTAAAAAAAATGAAAAAAAATAAAAAGTTTTTCCTATCGAAGACATGCGTTGCCATGACTACCGTAGGTTAATATAAAAATTAGTAAGAAAATAAGAAAAATAAAAATTAGATTCTTTAAGAAAAAAAGTTCTCCCTGTCAAAGGCATGTGTTTCCATGACTACCTCAGGTTAATGGAAATTCTCACCTGAACATTTTTCCTTTTCTGAAATTAATTTAGTATCTTTGTGGGACCTTTTTTATTTATTTATTTTGTTATTATTATTATTATTTATTATTTTTTTATTTTTTTATTCTTTTACAGGCAGTGCTACTTTTGCCTTGACCGGGTGCCCTTCCTGACGTCAACCGTGGCCAAGCTAAGGGCAGGAATTTCTAGAACTTCAGAACTTAGAGTATTTGGAAACTTACTTAAACTACCTGTTTTGACCTTTTTTTTTTCTTTTTTTAAAGAAAATAGATAACGATGGTAAGGCAGGAAAACACACGAATCGTTTTGTTTTTTTCGTGTGTTTCTCTACCTATCGTTTCATTGTTATAAAAATCCTTCACATGTTGCATAACCTTCTAAGTATTGGGAATCTTGCATGAATAATTTAGCACATGATAACGTTTATTTTTTCGATTTTTTTCTTTCTTTTTCTTTTTCTTCTTTTTAATGATTTTTAATATTCATTTCCCCGGATCTGAGCGTTCATCTTTAAAAATCTTTCATTCCTTTTATTAATCTTTCCTTTTATTAATCTTAATCCTTTTATTAATCTTTTATTATTTTTCCCCTCGGTTCTCAGGGATTATTGGATCACGTCTAATTAAATCATATATTGAAATAAATCTTATCTCTAACAACATAGCTTCAGTTACAGGTATTCTGAAGTATATGCATCAACATTTAATGATATGTCAGTAT
>BOPN01003402.1:37500-52500 GCA_017312705.2 Penaeus japonicus | reverse complement strand
TCTCTCTCTCTATCTCTTCTCTCACTCTCTTTCTCTTCTCTCACTCTCTCTCTTCTCTCACTCTCTTTCTCTCTAGCTCTCTTCATCTCCCATTTCTCTCTCTCTTTCTGCTCCCATATCCTCTCTCACACTTTCCCTCTCTCTCTTTTTCCTCTCTCTTTGTTTCCCCCTTTCTCTATATCTCTTTCTCTTCCATCTCTCTCTCTCTCTCACTCTACTACCACATACTCTCTCTTCCCTCCCCCCCCTCTTTCTCTTTCTTTCTCTCTCTCTGTAATACCCACACACCCCCTTCTCTCTCCTTTCCTTCCTCCCACCTCTCTCTCCCTACCTACCACTCTCTGTCTTGACTTCCTATGAATTCCTATCAATAAGCGGCGACCCAAAGTTAAGATTCTATGTTGGAACACCACACTGAATTTTTCTTTTAAAACTTGAATTTACACATACATCAACACTCAGTCACGCAAGGTACAGAAGCACCTAATAAAACATCTATGTAAATACCCACATAATCCTCAGGAACATCATAAACAAACATGCATATATCCACACATACATCCTTGCTCACTGAACAAACAACTACACAAACACAAGTCCCTCTCCCTACTATACAAGCGCACAAACTTCCCAAACACCGCATAAACGCCAACATAACACACACTCAAACAAAACACATACTACCATACAAACTTCATGAACAGCCCATAGATAAGCACTCATATAACAACAAAACACCAACACAAACAAAAAAATAGAAACAGAAACACCATCATAACAACTACACACAAACATAATACACAAACAAAACGCATAAACACAACACAAACAGAAACACTATCATAACACCCACACAATCAAGACAAAACACACAAACAAAACAAAACACACAAACAAGACAAAACACACAAACAAGACAAGACACACAAACAAAAGAAGATACCAGCCAGCCAGTCCCCTAGTCCCCCCCCCCCCCCGAATCACACTGAAAGACGGTCTTGTTTATGTATATTAGAATGGTAATTCCTCATTTAGAAAACATTGATAGTTACACCACCACGGGTCACGAAAGTCAAAGGTCAAAGGTCAGGTATAGAAAGTGGAAGGTGATGGACTTGTGTTTATGATGTAAATTTGGTGATGATTTTAGTGGTGATGTTTTTAGTGATGATTTAGGTGGTGATGTTTTTCTGCTCCCACATCCTCTCTCTCTCTCTCTCTCTCTCTCCCTCTCTCTCTCTCTCTCTCTCTCTCTCTCTCTCTCTCTCTCTCTCTCTCTCTCTCTCTCTCTCTCTCTCTCTCTCCCTCTCTCTCTCCCCTTCTTCCTCTTTTCCTCACTCTCACTCTTTCCCTCTCCCTCTTTTCCTCACTCTCACTCTTTCCCTCTCCTTCTTTTCCTCACTCTCACTCTTTCCCTCTTTCTCTCTTTGTTTCCCCCTTTCTCTCTCTCTCCCCATCTCTCAACTTTCTCTCTCTTTCTCACCCATCTCTCTCTTTCTCTCTCCATCTCTCTCTCTCTCTCTCTTTCTCTCCCATCTCTCTCTTTCTCTCTCTCTCTCTCTTTCTCTCCTATCTCTCTCTTTCTTTCTCTCTCTCTCTTTCTTTCTCTCCCATCTCTCTCTTTCTCTCCATCCATCTGGCTGGATGTTATGGTGATGTTGGTATTGATGATAAAATGAGTTGAATAGCAACAATGTCGATTGAAAACACCAACGATGCAACAAGAATAACAACAAAGATAATAAAGCTTATGATAAGAAATAAGGATGTTAGTGAACATAACTGTTATCAAAACGACATAGATTAAAAGTTGTTCTATGATGACTTGAATATGATGTTAATGATAATGAAGATTATTATCACTAATGTCATCATCATCTATCTCGTTTCCTCTTTCTTGAATTTCTCTTCCCCTTCTTCCCTGTCTCCCTCCTTCTTTTTTTCAACTCCTTTCTCCCTTTCAACCTCTTTCTTCCTCTCTCCCCCTCTCCTCCCTCCCTCCTCACTTTCTTCCACTTTCCTCCTCTCTCTCTTCCCTTTCTCCCTCTCTCTTTCTTTTCTCCCTCCCTCTTCCTTTTCTCTCATCTTTCCTCCCTCCCTCTTCCCTTTCTCCCTATCTCCATCCTCCTCCCTCCCTCCCTCTTCCCTTTCTCCTTATCTCCATCCTCCTCCCTTTCTCCCTATCTCCATCATCCCCCCTTTCTCCCTCCTTCCTCCTCTCCCTTTAATCCTCAAGCCATCTCCCTCCTACGCTTACCCCTCCCCCTTTCTCCCACCCTCATCCTCCTACCCTTCCCCCCTCCCCCCCTATCCTCCCCCCTCCTCCCGCCCTCATCCTTTCCTCACAATACCACACCAAGACAAGTTTCGGGATGAGGAAACTCTTCTTTGCATTGCAAGTTGCAGATTAGGCCAAAGAGGTGCAGAGTTGTGGAAACTCCATGCTGCGGCAGCCATTGTGCAGCGAGTTATGAGTTGTGAGTTGTTGCGAGTTGGGAGGGAGAGGGAGAGAGGGAGGGAGGGAGAGGGAGGGAGGGAGGGAGGGAGAGAGAGAGAGGGAGGGAGGGGGGGAGGGAGGGAGAGGGAGGGAGGGAGTGAGAGTGAGAGAGGGAGGGAGAGGGAGGGAGATAGAGTGAGAGAGGGAGGGAGAGAGGGAGGGAGAGGGAGGGAGTGAGTGAGAGTGAGAGAGGGAGGGAGAGAGGGAGAGTGAGAGAGGGAGGGAGGGAGAGGGAGGGAGGGGAGGGGAGAGAAGGAGGAAGCAAGAGAGAGAGGGGAGAGAGAAGAAGAGGGAGAGGGGGAGAAGAAGGGAGTGAAAGGGAGGAGGAGAGGGGAGGGGGGAGGTGAGAGAGAGAGAGAGAGAGAGAGGAGGAGAGGAGGAGGAGAGAGAGAGAGAGAGAGAGGAAGAAGGAGAGAAGAAGAAGAGAAGAAGAGAGAGGAAGAGGAGAGAAGGAGAGAGAGAGAAGAGAGATAGAAAGAGAGAGAAGAACGAAGAGAGAGAAGAAGAGGAAGGAGAAGAAGAGAGAGGAAGATAGAGAGAGAGAGAGAGAAGAAGAAGAAGAAGAAGAAAGAGAGAAAGAAAGAGGGAGAAGAGAGAGAGAGAGAAGGGAGAGTGGAGACAGACAGAGAGAGAGAGAGAGAGAGAGAGAGAGAGAGAGAGAGAGAGTGAGAGAGAGAGGCGTGTGTTGTTGGTTGTGTGTGTGTGTGTGTGTATGTGTGTGTGTGTGTGTGTGTTTGTATGTGTGTATGTATGTGTGTGTGTGCGTGTGTATGTGTGTGTGTGAGGTTGCGAGGGAGGGAGGGAGAGAGGGAGGGAGGGGGGTGGGGGGGAGGAGCGTGTTTGTGTGTGTGTGTGTGTGTGACTGGCTAAGAGTGTTTGTGTGTTGTGTGTATGTGTAAAAGAACATAGAGGGAGAGGGCAGAAGGGAGGGAGGGAAGAATGGAGAGAGAGAGAGAGAGAGAGAGAGAGAGAGAGAGAGAGAGAGAGAGAGAGAGAGAGAGAGAGAGAGAGAGAGAGAGAGAGAGAGAGAGAGAGAGAGAGAGAGAGAGAGAGAGAGAAGAGAGAGAAGAGAGAGCAAACAAAAAAGGAAAAAAGGAAAACAAAAAGAACAACACAAACACCTGAAAAAAAAGAAACACACAAACAACAAGACAGAAAAAACAACCAACCAAACAGCGAAACAGAGAGAAAAAACAAACAAACAAACAACAAACCGCAAAAGGCAAACAAACAAACAAACAACCCAAAAAAAAGCAAAGAATGGAACAAGAAAATTCCATCCAAAATAAGAAACCAAAGACAAAGCTAATCCTATCGAGGAATAGAAACGCATTACCATACATCTGAGAGAGGGAGTTAATGCCAACATAAACACGGAAGGAAAAAATGGCCGCCATTTCTCCGGTCTTGAGAGGGGAAACGTGCATATAGATACATATATACATAAATATTGTACTGTTTATATTAGAATCTATGCGACTGAGTTTAAAGAAGAAGGAGAAGGAGAAGAGGGGAAAAAACGAATAACTAGAAGAAATAAGTGTATTAGATAAGGTTCTAAAACGGGGACGGACATAAAGTGAAAGGAGGGAAACAGGCGTAAAATACAAGAATGGGGGTAGAGAGTTTTATTACTGTTCTTATAGGTAGTTATAAAAGCTTACTTGATGGAGATGAAATATCACATATCCCTTTTATAGCTGGTTGACTGGTAACAAAAACAAACAAAGAATAATACTAAAAAGAATAAGAAAACGCAGATAAAATTACAAATTTTATAATGTTATGTCTTCCACAAGGAGTAAAAGATACTATATTCTTACTTAAACTTTATTTCTTTTGAGAAAAATGTTATGGAAGTTTGGAAATAAATGTATGGAGGTAAATCATGGTTCCGCTCCATGTATAGAAAACCAAATTCCTTACACTGAATAATAACACAAATATATAACAAACTATTTTAATCCACTTCGTATTTCTATCAGTGATACAACTAGAGGATACATTCTTTTTCTTTCTTTCCTTTTGAACAGTTATATAAGTTTAGGGATGGGAATAACTCATAGTTCTTTAGGTGTATGTATAACTATTCCTGAGCAAAAATTTGAAAATTTTGACCGTTACGAAATCCATGGTAGAATCGGCCATCATAAACTGGATCCAGACACGTGTTTCCTTCATCACATCTAAATCATGAAATATCTTTGACATCGGCTACAAAACCATGGAGGAACAAAAGGTAACATCTTTGTTAGGATATTTGCTCCATTATGACTTAAATATATTGAGATCTCCCATTAAGATTCCTCCTAGAAGAAGAAGAAAAAAAGGGAAAATCATAACATCCCTTTAACCCGGGTTAAAAATAGTTTGTGATTTAACCATATATCTATTAATGTTAATTAATGTTAATTAAGTATTACGACACCCCTGCAGGTTATATTACAGTGTATCAGGGGGCATAATCATGTATATATGACTAAATATCATTATCATTTGAATCCACAAATTCCCATATTTCATTCATGCTCTCCTCGCCTATTGGGAATAGGATTGTGTTATACAGGGTTCGAATCGCGAGTCACGCCATATAGGAATATATATAGGAATAGTAGGAATATATAGGAATATATAGGAATAGTAATAGGAGGGGAGAGAAGATTCTATTGATTCCTATACCGTGGTATTTAACAACGCGGCGCTAGTCTGAATTAATTACCTTATTATGATGATGATTATCTTATTATTATGATTATCTTATCATAATGATGATTATCTCGGTTAACAGGAATTCGGAGAGATAAGGAGGGCCCATTAGAAAACGTCCATTAATCATATGAAAGAAGCGTAAAAAAATCCAAAAAGAAGCACCAGTCTTATTATTCAAGAATCAGCCACCTGTTAACAAGGACAGTCATGAGGAGAATGACATACTGTTGTTTGCATCGCCAGCGTCTGCCTATGCATGACCGAATCCACACAAACATTTTATCGATAATGTATTCTAATATTTCCTCTCGAATGGCTAAATCATATGATCTTATAACAAAGAAATAATATTTATTTTCATTATTTTTTCCCCTTTTGTAGCTACGTCGACGTGAAAGTCGCGAATGGGAATTGTTTACATCCGGGTCTCTCTCTCTCGTGAGTACCCGTATGTAAACAAATCTTTTTTTTTTTTACACGGTTGATCATGAGGTTTCACACTGAACTCGCTTCCATGCCTTTTACAAGCACCCATTCCTTCAAGGTGATGATGTACAAGCACTCCCTTTGATCCTCAAGCACCCCCCCCCCCCCGACCTGTTTTCTAATACATTTTTTTTTTTTTCTAGAATATTCTTCCTTTCTGACGACGAATTTGACTTGTTTCTGTTATTCTTTTTTGTTCACCAATTCATTTATTGATTCATTCATTATTATCATCTTTATTGCCATCATTCTTATTAATATTATCATTATCATTACTTTTTTCATATTTTTTAACTGGACTTTTCATTTTTTACTATTGTATCTATTTCAATCACAGGTAGAAATTATTCATTTGGTTATTCCTTCTGCATTTGGAGTTTGAGAGAAGAATATTAGGAGGGAAAGAGATTAAGAGAAGAAGTAGAAGACGAAAATGATGATGGCAGATAATAATGATAGCAATAAAATTGATAATAATTATAATAATAATAATTATTATAATATTGATAACGATCATGGAGATAAAAATGAGGGTAATAATGATGATAATAATGATAAATTGATGATAATAATAATAAGAAGAAAGATAAGTAAAAAAGAAAAAGTAGAAGCAGAAAGAAAAAGTAAAAAGAATGAAGAATAAAAAGAAAAAGGAACTAAAGAAAAAGAAGAGGAAAAAGAACAAATAGAAGGAAAAATAAAAAAGTAGAAGCACAAACAAGTAGCAAAAAGAGGAAGAAAGAAGAATAAAACGAAAAAGGAACCAAACAAAACGAAAAACAAAGGAAGAAAACATAATAACAAAAAAAAAAAAAACACTACAATAACCTAAAAGAAACAACAACAACAACAACAATACCAAAAAAAAAAAAAAATCAGGGACGATCTACCCCCCACCCCCCACACATACCACTTACAAGCAGTGCAATCGCAAATGCAAAGTGAAGGTCTTCTAATTGGCAATGGATGCCCCTTAGACGACGGTGCTGCGGCTGTCTAACTAGATTTGCTGTCAGAAACAAAGATAAAGTTTATCTTGGCACAGTAGATGCAAATCACAGAAAGTTATTGCTCTTATGTTTAAGCAAGTTAGATCCCCAACGGGTTGTTAGTTCTGAGTGGATGTGTGGTTTGTGGATATTGTTTGTTTTTGTTTGTTTGTTTGTTTTTTGGCTATGTTGTGTGTTTTCTTTTTGTCTTTGTCTCTCTTTGTCTTTTTGTTTTTCTTCTCTCTCTTGTTTTTTATCTTTTTCTTTTCTTCTCTGTCTCTCTCTCTGTCTCTCTCTCTCTCTCTCTCTCTCTCTCTCTCTCTCTCTCTCTCTCTCTCTCTCTCTCTCTCTCTCTCTCTCTCTCTCTCTCTCTCTAACTCTCCATTTCCCTCCCTCTCTAGCTCTGTTTTTTTTTTTTTTTTTTTTTTTTTTTTTATTGTTCATCCGATATCATCTATAAAGTTGGTGGAAACAGTAGCAAAGGCTTACATTAAAATAAACATTAATTACACCATAACCATTACAACCATAAATTTATCCTCTAAGAAGGAATTTCAGATGAACTCGAAACGTTGTACAAACTGCTTGTAAATGTAATTGTAGATTAGTGCCTTGTAATGTGTGGGCGCTTTCTTTAATTCATTTGTCTCTCGGTTGTGACTGTATGCATTTCGAGTCACTTGATATACTAGTTTTTTAATTGTAATGGAAGTTTTAGTCTTTGGAAGTGATTAATTATGAATATAGTGAAATGTTTGATTTGTTAATATATAAAGATGCGTTTTTTTTCTTTATCAAGGTATGAATCTGATTGAAAAATTGATTGAATGTTTGATTTGTTAATATATAAAGATTTTTTTTTTTTAAATCAAGGTATGAATATGGTAGAAGATAACACAATACACTATATGTTGTTGGTATATAGTGTATATTCGTATTTTCTGCCGTGGTATCAAAGTGGGTAATTACGAATTGATTTGTTGATACATAAAGATAACTTTGTATCAGTGTAATGACATATGATAGAATGAAACACTATACACTATAGGTATATGATATTAACACGGTAGAGTGTGTGGTGATTCAACATAAGCAATATGCATATATGTTGCTTTTAACATGTATTTTATATCCTTGTCCGAAGAGGTATATCACTATAGTCGATTTTTATAGGCCCTTTTTTTTATCAAAATCATTATTAACTTTTTTTTTCATGATCGCTTGTGAATAGGAATTTTGGTTCTCTCGAAATATGAGGAATTTTCTGTCTCCCTTATTCTTATGGTATTTATTTAATTTTTATTAAGTAATATGTACGCACACGCATACACACACACACACACACACACACACACACACACACACACACATATATATATATATATATATATATATATATATATATATATATATATATATATCCTGTGCAAAACCACGTGCGAATATTAGCAAAACATGTAAGTCTCAAGACGTCAAGAAGGAGCCTCCCGCCAAGCCTGTCAAGACATCAGTCAAAAGACTTATATAAGAGGTTAGTGCTTATAAGGCACGGTTGGTTTTGTTCATATTCGCCCACCCCCCTCCTCCTCCTCATTATCATCATCATTATCATTACCATGATGATAATGATCACTATTATCATTTCGTTTCACCTAAAAAGCGGTATCTGCAAACTAGAAAAGGCTAAACCAACACTATACATCCTTTTACCCAAAACTTAGAACTATACCATACCAAACTTAGCACCTTTTTTTCTTTTTTTTCTCTATAGCTAATTAGGCAAAACTCGCATTCTCTCCTAAAGTTCGAAAGCCTATAATCATTTCTTTTGTGGGGAATAACGGCTTTATACTCTTACATCTTCTTCCTCCTTCGCCCGAAAACTTAGCATCCACTTCAAAAGGCAATTTCAAACTCGACGTCCTCGCTTCGCTCAAAAACCTCGGCTCATCACGACTCAGCCCCCGCGCCACCAGCCGGACAAACTCGCACTCGGCATCCTGTCACCTAACGAGTAAGTGAGTGAGTTACCTGAGTCCAAGCTCAGCATCTCCAAATACGGCATCCGGTCATCACGTTTCCCTTCGGCAGAGCCCCTTCGGCAGAGCCCCCTTTCGGCAGAGCCCCTTTGGCAGAGCTCCCTTCAGCAGAGCTCTCTTTCGGTAGAGCCCCCTTGAGCAGAGCTCCCTTTCGGCAGAGCCCCAGCAGAGCCCCCTTTCAGCAGAGCCCCCTTCGGCAGAGCCCCCTTGAGCAGAGCCCCCTTTCAGCAGAGCCCCCTTGAGCAGAGCTCCCTTTCAGCAGAGCCCCCTTCGGCAGAGCCCCTTTCAGCAGAGCCCTCTTCGACAGAGCCCCCTTCGGCAGAGCCCCTTGAGCAGAGCCCCCCTTTAAGCAGAGCCCTTCGGCAGAGCCCCCTACAGAGCCCTCTGCAGAGCTCCTGAGCAGAGCCCCCCTTAAGCAGAGCCCCTTCGGCAGAGCCCCCTCTTAAGCAGAGCCCCCTTGAGCAGAGCCCCTTCGGCAGAGCCCCCCTTCAGCAGAGCCCCTCTTCGACAGAGCCCCCCTTAAGCAGAGCCCTCTCCCTACCCTCGTTACGAGTGAATCTGCTGACCTTCCCCGCTGGAGACTGGCTGCGTGTCCACGCCTGTGCTTCCTCCGCCCGAGGCTAAGGACGGGCGTGGGAGGACGGCTTCCGCCCGAGGCTAAGGACGGGCGTGGAAGGACAGCTTCCGCCCAAGGCTAAGGACGGGCGTGGGAGGACGGCTTCCGCCCGAGGCTAAGGACGGGCGTGGGAGGACGGCTTCCACCCGAGGCTAAGGACGGGCGTGGGAGGACGGCTTCCGCCCGAGGCTAAGGACGGGCGTGGGAGGACGGCTTCCACCCGAGGCTAAGGACGGGCGTGGGAGGACAGCTTCCACCCGAGGCTAAGGACGGGCGTGGGAGGACGCGCTTGCCGTGGGCCGGGCAAGGAGGACTTACGCGGCGCCGAGGGAAGGATGAGGCGAGAAGACACACGGGGGAGAATAATGACGGCGAGGATGATGATGATAAGAGTAATTATGGAAGGAATGACAGTTATGGCACTGATGATAATGACAGTCATGAGAATGATTATGATGAAGAAAAGCGATAATGATTAAGAGTATAAAAAATCATGATGACAATGAGTGTCAAGATAATGCTAATGATTATGATCATATTAATAGCCATATTGGTGGTGATGGTAGAAAAAATAAGCCTTACACTATCAGCCTATTACCAAAATTTCCATAATAATAATAATAATTGTAATAATAATAAGTTGACTACAAATTATGGCCCAAGTTGTGACTAGTTATTACCCACCTCACCCTGTCATCCCGCTATTAAGATTTGCATTCTATATTGACTCGATAAATATTTCAAACTATGACTAAGATGATATACAAACTCGTTCAAATCTACAACACACGAGTCGGCACGAGCGAAGGGGCGACAGAACGGAGATAGATATACCGACTCCCGTTGCCGATGAAATGTTGCCGAAAGCGCGACCAGCCCCGTTGGACGTCGTGATTGCAATTTGCAATATCCTCTCTCGTTTCAAGAGATTGGCTCGGCCTAATCAGTCACGGGATGAGTGATGTCACACGATGATTGACTGCCAATCAGGGATTCTGACACGGCTATAATTTACGGGAATATATGTAGTGTTTGGAAACTGACATACATGTAATTCGATTTAATCATGTACGCGTGTATTCTATTCATCATGATTAATGGATCTTTCATTTGGAATTTGCTCTCTCTCTCTCTCTTTCTCTCTCTCTCTCTCTCTTTCTCTCTCTCTCTCTCTCTCTCTCTCTCTCTCTCTCTCTCTCTCTCTCTCTCTCTCTCTCTCTCTCTCTCTCTCTCTCTCTCTCTCTCTCTCCCCCTCTCTCTCTCTCTCTCTCTCTCTCTCTCTCTCTCTCTCTCTCTCTCTCTCTCTCTCTCTCTCTCTCTCTCTCTCTCTCTCTCTCTCTCTCTCTCTTGACATATATAAAGAAATTATGATATGATGAACGGAAGAATGTGAGTTAGATTCTTTTCTCAATTGTTTGAAACAGCTGCCATTTTCCGACTCTCTCTCTCTCTCTCCATCTCCCCTCACACTCTCCCTCTCCCCCACTCTCCTCTCCATCTCCCTCCCCCCACACACTCTTCCTCTCCATCTCCCTCCCCCACACACTCTCCCTCTCCATCTCCCTCCCCCCCCCCACACTCTCCTCTCCATCTCCCTCCCCCCCTCTCTCTCTCCATACACTTACACACACTACATCTCCAACGTTAGCAAAAAGCATACAGACAATGCAATACACACACACACACACACACACACACACACACACACACACACACAAAGCATACACACACTCAAAGCACACACACACAAAGCACACATACAGCCAGCATCCCCATACAATGCTTGAACACAGCATACACGCAAATATGCATAAATGCTAATTACACGCATTTATAACGTCGATTGCGTCAAAGGATGAAATAGACTGGTCACCCATCCATGTTGAGTGTAAACAGCCAATATAGGAACACAACCCTTGTTTAGATTGCATGCTAGTGCAGTAATGTTGCAGACACATGTAAAGCACTCACTCACACACATACATATACATTCACATACACATACACTTGCACATACACATACATACACACACACACAAACACAAACATACATGAATAAACACATAAGTTTAGTAGCGTTTACACATGAGAGAGACAGAGAGAAAGAAAGAAAGAGAGAGAGAGAGAGAGAGAGAGAGAGAGAGAGAGAGAGAGAGAGAGAGAGAGAGAGAGAGAGAGAGAGAGAGAGAGAGAGAGAGAGAGAGAGAGAGAGAGAGAGAGAGAGAGAGAAAGGAAAGAGAGAGAGAGAGAGAGAGAGAGAGAGAGAGAGAGAGGAAGACACACACACACAGAAAGAAAGAGAGAGAGATAAATTAAGCAGAGAGAAAGAAACAACAAGAAACAGAGAAAGACAGACAGACACAGACAGATGAGAGAAGGGTGATAAAGCGGAGAGAGTCATATAGCCAGAGCGAGTGAGTGGGCGGAGGCAACAGACAGACAACCTTGTTATCTTGGTTATGAAAGTTATTGAAGCTCAACTAACAGACTTAACGATATCAGCCTTGTCTGTCAGGTATATGATGTTACGTCGAGGGAGATGGATAGATTGATTGAGAAGGAGAGAGAGAGAGAGAGTGAGAGAGAGAGGGGGGAGAGGGAGGGAGGGGAGTGGGGGAGAGATAGGGGGAGGGAGGGAGAGATAGGGAGAGGGAGGGAGCGAGGGAGAGAGGGGGGGGAGGTAGAGGGGGGGAGGGATAGATTGAGAGAGAGAGGGGGAGGGAGGGAGGGAGATAGAGAGAGAGAGAGAGAGGGGGAGAGAGAGAGAGATAGAGATAGGGAGTGGAGAAAGAAACAGATAAATGGAGAGAGAGAGGGAGTAGGTGAGAAAGAAAGAGATAGATAGATACAGAGATAGAGAGAGAGAGAGAGAGAGAGAAGAGAGACCAACAACAAAACCCAACAGACAGACAGCATCACCAAATACCACACACCACACTTCGTCAACCCTTTCCTCACGACTCGACCATTAATGGTTAGAACATTTCCTGTCGCAAACTTGGGATAAACCAATTTTTTTTTTTTTTTTTTTTTTATATATATATACCTTTTCCCATCCATACCGGTGTCAGATATTAATGATTGATGTCATTACGTAAATGTACACCTTATGCACAATAAATTTCTTCCAGGAACCATTATACACGTGGATTTATTAGAATTCTATTCGTAAATTTATACATTTACGGTACGACAGTTTGAGAAACGCGCGCTGCCGGAGGTTCCAAGGTAAATGTAGCCTCAGAATCGCGAATACCTTTGCCCGAGAGAGAGAGTTATATATAAATTGTATTATATATAGCTTGTTATATGTAGATTGTGTTTGTCCTTTGGAATCTGTCCATAAAACATTTCGTAACATTCGTGGAAGAGAAGGAGGTAGAGAACCGAGTTTCTTATCACAGAGGCGTCGATATGGAAGCCAGGAAGTCATTTTCTTGTTTACTTGTTGTGCCACGGGACAAATTCGCTCTTTTTATCAGTATATTCATCCTCTAAGTTTCCTAATTTTCCAGACAGACAGACAAAGTGCCAGCGCAATATCTTTTCCTCTCAATATAAAAATAAAACACATATAAGAACATAGAAACCTATAGAAAATACGACTTTACATAGATGCCTTCGTATATCTTATTATTATTCTCAGGAAGGACGAATTTAACCCGTGTTCGTGCGAGGCGGATATTCCCGAGTCTTTACTTTCGCGAGACGAATATTTCCCTCTGCGAAGATTTACGGTAGCGGCGATGCCACTTCCGGTTCAAAACAACGATAATTAACGACACGTTTTATTTATTTTTTTATTTTATTTTTTATTTTTTTTTATTTTATTTTTTTTTTCTCTTTATTTTATTTATTTTTTCTTATATTTTTTATTCTAGCGCCAGTCTTGTTTGTATCCAGAAAAGATAATAATGGATAATAAATGAGACTAATAATAGACTAATAATGATGATAAGGATAATAATAATAAAAGATGATGCTATTAATAATAAAAGTTAATGATAATGATAAATAAATCAATGATAAAGGTGATTATGATGAAAATTATCGTATTCATAATAAACATTACGACTATAATAACAATAATGATAATAATAATTGCAATAAGAGTAGTAATAGTGATAATGATATAAATAATAACAATGACAATAATGATAATGAAATTAATGATAATAGTGATAGTGATAATGATAATAACAATGAAAATAATAATAATATAAATGATGATAATAATAATAATATTGATAAACAATTCATCTAGATTTTATTGAAGAAGGGACATGTGAAAAAAATAAATATATTTAAAATGGTGCATAAAGAATGAATAATAATAATTTAACTAATATTCTCTTCCACTCACTGATATATATTTAAGTATTTAAAAAAAAATTAAGCCTCAAGAAACTTGATATCAAGAGTGAGGTAAATAAATATATATAGCATTTTACTGATAACTTGCTTCTAAAGAGAATATACGCAAAAGAGATTCCAGAGATTCCACATGATGGAAATATTTGTTTATTAAAGTTATAATGTTTATAGTAACTAAGACCTGTTACTGTTATAATAACTGTTACTTTTTCTTAGATAAATTACGCTTTATATACTTTATAACGATGATATAGATAACCAGAATGATCGTATTTGCAAGTATTAATACCAATGAATGTGAAAACATTTGAATAAAAATGACCAATGAGACAAAAATGGAAATAAAAGTAAAAGAAAGATGAAGTTAGAGGAAAAGGAATAATGAGAGAAAAGGAGACACATATAAGCTCTCCCGATTTGCGAGTTCTTTTCTTAGAACTCGAGGGACAGGTGGCAGGGCGTCTAACTTTGCCTTCAGGTAATTTTTTTGTCCTTTTTTTGTCTTTTCAGGTCATTTTTTTCTTTTCTTTTCGTCTTTTCAGGTCATTTTTTTTGTCCTTTATTCGTCTTTTTTTTGTCTGTTTTGTCTTTTCAGGCCTTTTTCTTTTTTTCTTTTTTTTCTTTTCAGGTCTTATTTTTTCTTTTTTTTCTTTTTTCTTCTTTTGCTTTTCCAGAACCAGCGCCTTAGCTCCCGGTTCGAGAACTAGAAGGAAGCTTCCTCGGGAAAAGCCAACAGGTGACCTCGGCGCTCGGTCGTGTCTGGCGGTTCACGAGGTTCTCTTCGGAGGTCACGTGACGTCCCCCGCTCGAGGTCAAAGGTCACGCGGGTCGGCGACTAGGCAGAGAGGCAGCAAGCAACAAGCCTCTCGATTAGAGGTCAGTTAATCAGTTAGTCAGTTAATCAGTTAGTCAGTTAATAAGTTAGTTAATCAGTTAGTCAGTTAATCAGTTAGTCAGTTAATAAGTTAGTTAATCAGTTAGTCAGTTAATCAGTTAGTCAGTTAATCAGTTAGTCAGTTAATCAGTTTGTCAGTTAATCAGTTAATCAGTTAGTCAGTTAATAAGTTAGTTAATCAGTTAGTCAGTTAATCAGTTAGTCAGTTAATCAGTTAGTCAGTTAATCAGTTAGTCAGTTAATCAGTTAGTCAGTTAATCAGTTAGTCAGTTAATCAGTTAGTCAGTTAATCAGTTAGTCAGTTAATCAGTTAGTCAGTTAATAAGTTAGTCAGTTAATCCGTTAGTCAGTTAATCAGTTAGTCAGTTAATCAGTTACTCAGTTAGTCAGTTAAT
>BOPN01003402.1:25000-27500 GCA_017312705.2 Penaeus japonicus | reverse complement strand
ATTATCATTGTTTTATTATTATTATCATTATCATTAACATCAATATTGTTATTATCATTATTATAATGATCAGTGTTATCATTATTGTTTTCATCATCATGCTTGTGTTATCGTTATCATTACCACTACTAATGCTTTAATAGTATAAACATCATCATCATTAATATTAAAATCTTTTAAAATTATTGAAATGTAATTAGACAATTTTACGTAACTTCGAGTACACAAAACTACATAGAAATAGACAGAGAACATACCAGAACAAAAAAATATTTTAGATATATTCTCATTACACGTTATTACGAGGATATAAACATTGCTATTACTCGTATGTCTGGCAGGGTAGAGGCGGCAACAAGTAAGCATTATCTTGACCCTGATGATTGATGACAAGGTGTTTGTTAATCCCAAACCTTATTGATTTATCTTGACCTGTCAGTCATCTGAATGTCAAGTGACCTAAGGCCGCTATATTTGCGTATATATATATATATATATATATATATATATATATATATATATATATATGTTTTTTTCACACAGATATGTGTGTGTGTGTGTGTGTGTGTGTGTGTGTATGTGTGTGTGTGTGTGCATAATGCATATATGCCTGTATGCGGACAGACATCGTCATATATATATATATATATATATATATATATATATATATATATATATATATATATATATATATATATATATATATATATATATATATATATATATATATATATATATATATATATATATATATATATATACATGTATACATGTATATATATATATATATATATATATGTATACATATATATATATATATATATATATATATATATATATATATATATATATATATATATATATATATATATATATATATACATGTATACATGTATATATATATATATATATATATATATATATATATATATATATATATATATATATATATATATATATATATATATATTCTTCCTGGCAAATCAACAGTAAAATTTATATATATATATTTTTTTTTACTCAAGTTATCAGTAATTAAGTATAAATAAATATTTGTCTTTTAATGAAACCTCAAAAAATTATTTTAGTTAATTTTGAATCACTTAATAATTAATAAGTTATTTATAATAATGTTTTAAAGAAATCATAATTGTTTGTATTTGTTAATTGTAATAATAATAAACCAGTAAAATACTCACCATCATTTTTTATTGCAATCATAAACAACATCTGTTTTCTTTCTTTTTCTCTCTCCTTCGTTCTTTTTTCTCATTATCTTTCTGTTTCCTTCTCTCTTTCTCTCTCTTCCGGTTGGTCCTAGAGGGAGGAAGGGAAGGAGAAAGATAGGTAGGGAGGAGATTCTCTCTCATTCTCTATCCCTCTCTTTCTTTCTCCTAATCTCTCTCATTCTCTTTCATTCTATCTCTCTTTCTCTATTTCATTCTCTCTCTCTCTCTCTCTTTATTTCATTCTCTCTCTCTCTCTCTCTCTCTCTCTCTCTCTCTCTCTCTCTCTCTCTTTCTCTGTCTCTGTCTCTCTCTCTCTCTCTGTCATCCATTCTCTCTCATTCCATTTCTTTCATCTCCTCTCTGTCCTCTCTATTTCTCTCTATTTCATTATCTCTCTCTCTAATTTTCTCTCTCTTGAACTAACAACTGATTTGTGTAAACTGAAAAGGTGTTTTGTATATATTCCTTTCTTCTCTTCTCATCTTCTTTATTGTTCTTATGCAATTATAGAACAACATGCATTAAACTATTATCAATTAATAGTAATTCTAATACACACACACACACACACACAGACACACACACACACACACACACACACACACACACACACACACACACACACACACACACACACACACATATATATATATATATATATATATTTATCTCTCTCTCTTCTCCCTTTCCCTCCTTCCTTTTCATTCTCTGTGTATCATTATCTCTTTCTCTCTTTCGAAGTTAAAGGTATTTTTTATTATGAATCTAAAATGATTGCAAAACTTCTCTTCGCTCTTGAATTGTCTTTCTCTTCTCTTTGAATTGATAATCAGTAAGCGACGAACAGAGAGACAGAGCAATTCCATGTTGATAATTATAATGACTCTATAATCATCTACTTTATCCACAAGCCATAATCATGCAAAAGATTGTGCAAGTGATCAGTAATAAAGTATTTAGATGTAAATCTCTGAAATGAACTGATTTATTTATTTTTATATATATATTTTTTGATACGAAATCTTAATCTAAAAATTGTGATGTCCTACTTAAAATAACTAATGTTTTTTTTCTTCTTTTATACCTCTATCCATCTTTTTCTCTTCCGTGCTTTTCACAATAACATGCTTTACGCTTGCAAAACGGACAATTTATCTTATGATAATCATTGATTTTACTTGCAGATTTTTTAAAACCTAGATTTGCAATTCTTAAAAAAAAATCAAATAAACAAAAGGGAAGGAGGAAAAAGTCTCGAGAAAGGTATATAA
>BOPN01003401.1:159337-162444 GCA_017312705.2 Penaeus japonicus | reverse complement strand
ATATACACGTGTGTGAGTGTGGGTGTGGGTGTGTGTACATGTTTATTTGCGTGTCTGATTGTATGTTTTCGTGAGTATGTGTGTGTGTGTGTGTAGATAATGATAGGTAAATATACATAGCATTACGATTTAATTTATTTGCACAGCTTATAATGATTCATAAATCCCCTTTATGCAGGTACAAATGTATTCAAATGGAATGTTTCTATTTCTAAAACTGTAAACGAAATCTAATGATTTACGTGTTATGGCATTTCAAAAACACACACCAGAGGCAAAAGTTCAATGTGGAAAATAAGGAGAAAAAGAGAGAGAGAGTGGGATAGAGAGAGAAAGAGAGAGATAGAGGGGGGGGGGGGGAGCGAGAGACTGATAAAGAGAATGAAAGGCAGAAAGAGAATCTTAAAGAGAGAAAAGAAAGATTGAAAAATAGAGAGATAGGTAGAAAGAAAGAAAGATATAAAAATAGAGAGATAGGTAGAAAGACGGATTGAGAAAAATAATATAAAGAAAGATAGGAGAGAGAGATAGAGAAAGAGTAAGAGAGAGAGAGAGAGACACAGAGAGAGAGAGGGGGTGGGGGCGAAAGAGAAAAAGAGAGAGAGAAAGGGGGGGGGGGTTAAAGAGAGAAAGAGAGAGCGAGAGAAAGAGAGAGAGAGAAAGAGAAAAGGCGAAAGAGAGAGAGCGAGAGCGAGAGAGAGAGAGAGAGAGAGAGAGAGACAATTCATCAGCTCTCATTCATCTATCTCTCACTCTCTCTTTCTCTCTTTATATATCTATCTATCTATATATCTGTTTCTATCACACCCACATGCACACACACAAGGAGAGCAAAGGGCCTCCCCAATACGGCGTGTTCGCGTCCCGGAAGCCTCGAGGAGCGGTCGCTACAAGCCATCGCGTGGACTTCCCATGAGTCCAAGTCCATTAAAAGTTCTTGCCCGAGCCTTGCCGTTGCTCGGGAGAATACACGGAAGGAAAAGGGAGATATTAATTGTTTCTTTTGGGTTATCCGTTGTAAGGGGAGATAGGAAGATATATGGAGATATTCGTCTACATTTCTTTTTCTTTCTGTCTCTTTATTTTTTTATTTTTTTCTCTCTCTCTTTCTTTCCCTCTTTCTCTATCTCTCTCTCTTACTATCTCTCTCTCTCTCTCTCTCTCTCTCTCTCTCTCTCTCTCTCTCTCTCTCTCTCTCTCTACCTCCCTCTCTCTTACTTACACTTATTTACTAGTGGGAACATTGAAACCAACCATCATAAACGCTTTGCTTTGTCAACTAACGGGTTATGAACTTGCATAGCAGCTGATGGCCCCAAGAGAACCATATTGCACGGGTGTTGCGTAGGACGTCCTCGTGTGCTACGGCGTCCTTCGCGTGGGGACCTCGTGGTCTTGCGCGGGCGGCCTAGGCCTAGAGAGGGTAGGGCGCCACTGCCTCGGCCCGGAGGAGACAGGAGAGGAGGGAGATGGCTAACTGAGGCTGGCTAACTGACAGCACCATGTGTGTTCTAGTGTGGCGGTTGGTATCTTGAGTTTGCCATCGTGGACGTGTCTGACGCACTCTCTCTCAGACACACACACGAACTGCCAAGGACAAGAAAAGGAAAAATAACGGGAAAAAATCGCAAAAATGGTATTGGCCTTCATCCCGTAAACCAATCCTGAAACTCAGACGATCAGTTGTCGTTTTCTTCCTGTGTGTGTGTTTATATACAAGCGCACATACTCACACACACACACACACATATATAAATATATATATATATATATATATGTGTGTGTGTGTGTGTGTGTGTGTGTGTGTGTGTGTGTGTGTGTGTGTGTATATATATAAAAGAAAGGACCGAAATAAGCTCATACAGAAGCCTCTTGTTAATCTAATTAACATTAAGAATATGTATACACACACACACACACACACACACACACACACATATATATATATATATATATATATATATATATATATATATATATATATATATATATATATATATATATATATATACTGTATACACACACACACACACACACACACACACATATATATATATATATATATATATATATATATATATATATATATATATATATATACATTTATATACATATATATGTATATATATGTATATATATATATATATATATATATATATATATATATATATACATATATATACATATATATGTATATAAATGTATATATATATATATATATATATATATATATATATATATATATATATATATATATATATATATATATATATATATATATATATATATATATATATATATTCTCCTTAAGAATAATAATTGTGAGAACATTAACACAATAGCTTCATGTCAATGATAAACTTGAAATAATTTCTTTCATAAATGTAGACATTTTGAATAATGAATTCATCCATGTCAAGAACATCTATTTTTCTTAGTACTTTCAGTGTTGGAGCAGCTCCCTGAAAGCGCCTCCTTTTTTTTTTCTTTTTTTTTTAACAAATAATGAGTGCTTAGGTCTGTAATAAAGATTGTAAAGGCATTTAAATTGCTCTATGCAGGCTAGTCATCGGTATAAATCAGCGCACCATTTTCACATTTTTACTCAGTAATGGCAGTCAGTGTGCTCACGGGACTCAGATATTCAGAACCACGCGAAAGGTAGGAAACCAGAGGCACATCAGATCTGTGGACATACTTCTTGTTGTCTTGTGTGATGTGGGGAAAGCATTTTTACTACAAGCAGGACTGCACATCACAGTTCCACAATTCTGTATCTATAAATATCTATCAGATACCGCTATTCATCCTGTCACAACTAAAATCATCATTGCTATCATTATCTTTATTATTCTAGTCATAATCATTACCATGATAAAGATTATTGCTTTCATAATTATAATGATAATGAAGATGATATTATCAGTATTAATGATTTATACATCTATCTACATTATACATTTCTATATCATACACGTATAAAAAAAATATACGCATACATACACCGAAGAAAAAAAAAATCATTCGACCAACACTGTGCTTGCTTGCTTCTCTCTGCCTTGAGGCGAATATTCCACTTCAAAAGAACAAGGATCTCAGATTTTGCC
>BOPN01003401.1:136837-144337 GCA_017312705.2 Penaeus japonicus | reverse complement strand
TCAGATTTGTTGGCCAAAAGGTCGAAGTCCACTGTGACCTGAGTCTGACCCTCGACGTACCTCATGACCTTTGCCTTGAAGTCGGGGTCGGGGTCAGGCGTCCAGTGGCCGCAGCGGGGGAAGTTCTGGGGCACGGGGGGCAGCATGCTCTGGTCGCCCACGCGGAACACCAGCCCCATGCCCACCTCCACGTGGAAGCTGATGTGGCAGTGGAAGAGCCAGTAGCCTAGGGGGAGGGTCAAGGGAAGCGGTTAGTACACGTTCATCTCTCTTTCTCTTCCTCTTCCACTCCTCCTCCTTCTCCCTCTCCCTCCCCCTCTCCTCCTACCTCCTCCTCTCCCTCTCCCATCCCTTTTCCCTCGCCCACCACCTCCCCCTTCCCCGTCCTCTCCTTCTCCCTCCTCCTCTCCTATCCTTTCCCCCTCTCCCTCTTTCTGTCAGCGTGTCTCTCTCTCCTCACCTGGGTTAGTAGCGAAGAAACGAATGATGGTGTACCCTCCGTCAGGCACCGTGACCGTGTCCTTGGTGGGCGGGTTGTCGAAGTTCCTCTTGATCATGCCCGCGGCGTCGAGTTCCTTCACCTGGCGGAGGAAAGGGAAGTGGAGGGCGTGTCAAAATCCTGGTAAACGATGATGTTTATCAATACTGACGGTGTCATATTCAATTTCTTCGTCATTTTAATACAATTATGATTTATATCAATTATTTGTAGATTGTAATTCTTCATATTTCATTTTATTTATTGGTTTTCCTTCACTTATCTTTATTCTTCCATTGTTATGATACTCTTTATGATCACTTATATTTGTTAATCTAAGTATCTTTTGCCACATCTATTATGGTAGTTTCCTCATGGTAATTTTCCCTCGCATTCATGATACTTCCCTTCTTTCTCACCCTATCCATGGTATCCTTCCATGGTATTTGCCTACTCCCTCAATCTATCTATTGTCATTTTCATGTTCTTCCCTTCCACTCACCTTTTCCATGGTCGTTTCCTCCCCCAAGCGCCCCATGGCCAGGACCTTGAACGTATGGCCGTGGAGATGGAAAGGATGGTTGGCCCAGTAGACAACACCTGGGGAAAAAAAATGGTCGTTTAGCGCTAGGAAGCAAGGTCATTGTGACTTCGGCCTCGTGTGTTTTGAGTCTGTTTTCGGGAAGTTTTAGATGGATTTACGGGACATTGGGTATTGTGGGTTTGGTTTAGGTGGTAGTTTAGGTCATGTTAAGTATTTTGATTTAATCTTAGATCGCGCTATTGTTTTGGGCTGGTACGCAAGGTGAAAACTTGATGTTTGCTTTATGTGTTGAACTTGTTTTGGTTGATTTTGGATAATTTTGGGTGACTTTGGGTATTTTGGATTAGTTTAGGTGTTTTTTAGGTTATTTTAAGGAGATAGGGTCATTTTGGGTTAGATTTTGGTATGTTATGCTAGGTCCTGGCTTGTTCTGATTTATTTTCGCATTATATAATGGTGTTGAATTATATTAGCTGTTTTACGTCGGTTTTAGGTAAAGATCTTTGTTAATATCAGGTATTACATGTTATTTCAGGGGAGTTTATGTTTATTTCCGTTTTGAGTAATATAAGGCCTTTTGCAATTGTGTTGGTTTTATGTGATGATGTTATTGGGTATGTGTTTTGTGCTCGTTTAAGCTAATATTGCAGACTTATAATTTCCGGAAATCGTTCAAGTCTGGGACATGAGAAAAAGTAGTAATATTTAGTAAGCTTCATTGGGTATGAAGATACGCAATGGAATAAACTCTGCTTGAACAGTAGAAATTGTATTAAGAAGTCAGTAGACATTGACTATGGTACGAAGAGAAAAGGAGAGAGATAGAGAAAGAGAGAAAGAGAGAGAGGGAGAGAGTGAGAGTGAGAGAGAGAGAGAGAGAGAGAGAGAGAGAGAGAGAGAGAGAGAGAGAGAGAGAGAGAGAGAGAGAGAGAAAGAGAAATAGAGAGAAAAAGAGAGGGAAAGGCAGACCGTGAGTGACACAGACAAAAGACGGAAACAATTAAACACATACATAGAAGCAATTACAGACAGACAATCAAATAAACAAATCGAATCGAGAAGGGAACAACACCCTCCCCTCTCTTTCACCCAAGACTCCCCCCCCCGACCCTAAACCCAAACCCACCTTCATCCACCAGCACGAGTTCAATCAAGCTATCCTTCTCGACGCTGAGGACATGCGGGCAGTAGCAGAAGGAGTCGGAACACATCTTGCCCTTGGAGGTGGCGTTGCAGAAGTCCCGCTCGACGTCCACGCCTTCGGGTTGCGAGAGAGGAGGCACGCTGGGGAGTCGCAGGCTGATGTCGTTGATCTGTGGGAGGTACACGCGGTGGGTCCTCTGCACTGTGGAGGGGGGGGGGGAGAAGGGAGGAAGTTAGTGACTGGAGGTCAAAATAGGCCTTTTCGTGGCTAGTCTCTGAAGCTTTTCTTGGGGAAATACTTTTCCCTATTTGACCCACTTGTGGTTGCTACTTTTGGTAGTTTTCTCCGTGATGGTTTCAGTCTCACTCAGCTTATTCGTGAGATTTACCACAATTACTCACCTTGTGGGTCGGTTACCTTAAAAGATTACATGGGGAGTGATACCTATTGGAAGTTCAAAGAAAAAATACCTCATAGATAGTGACGTTGCGGGATGTGAAACAAGGCATAAAACAGATGTAACAAAAGGGGGGATACTATGTATAACGTAAAGTAAGTATCATAAAACACTGAGTGACATAGAAGATCGTTAAATAAGTTAAAATAAGTAAACTGCATGATATAATGACGAAATTTAGTCGAGGATAGAATGGTAAGTTACTCAATAAAATAAAATAGTTGGGATATAATGCTGAGTGTAATCATGATCATTAATATGAAGATAGGGTGGCAATGAACTTGTTTATCTGTATTACATTAAAAGTAGTACTAAAGTTATCTAGTATAGAATGTACCGGTGTCGCCATGGATATTAAAAAATATACAAACAAAAATATTATGTGTGGAGAGAGAGACAGAGAGTAAGCAACGAACCTCCGAAGAAGGGATAGTGTTCTTCATGGTGAAAGAGCTCGTTGTTCTTGCTATAGAAGTCGAAGTCGAGCCAGAACTGGTGGTCGGGTGTTCTGGCGATGGCTTCGTCTTCCTCTAAACCTCTGATCTCGGCTGCGGTTACGAATGTTCCGTCTCCCGGCGCCGCGTTCAACTTGTTCAAATTCTGAGAGAGAGAGGGAGAGCTTTATGAAAAATATTTTTCCAATTTCATTTGATTTCAAAAATTGACACTTCGAGAGAAAGAGAGAGAGAGAGAGGGGGGAGGGGGGATTGAGTGCGAGAGAGAGAAATTGAGAGGTATAGATAGAGAGAGACTTAGAGAAAGAAAGATAGAGAAATTTAGAGAGTGAGAGTTAGATTGAGAGAGTGAGTGAGAGAGAGTGAGTGAGTGAGTGAGTGAGTAAGTAAGTGAGTGAGTCAGTGAGTGACTGAGTAAGTGAGTGAGTGAGTGAGTGAGTGAGTGAGTGAGTGAGTGAGTGAGTGAGTGAGTGAGTGAGTGAGTGAATGAATGAGAGAAAGAGAAAGATATATATATATATATATGTGTGTGTGTGTGTGTGTGTGTGAGTGTGTGTGTGTGTGTGTGTGTGTGTGTGTGTGTGTGTGTGTATATATATATATGTATATATATATATATATATATATATATATATATATATATATATATATATATATATATATATATGTGTGTGTGTGTGTGTGTGTGTGTGTGTGTGTGTGTGTGTGTGTGTGTGTGTGTATAAAGAGAGAGAGACAGAGAGAGAGAGAGAGAAGAGAAAGAGAAAGAGAAAAGGGAAGAGGAAGAGTAAAAGAAAAAGAGAAAGAGAAAGAGTGAAAGAGAGTAAGAGAAAGAGGGAGCGAGAAGCAGCGAACGAACAAGGTAGAAATAGACAGATAGAGAAAGAGGGAAAGAGGAACGGAGAGAGAGAGAGAGAGAGAGAGAGAGAGAGAGAGAGAGAGAGAGAGAGAGAGAGAGAGAGAGAGAGAGAGAGAGAGAGAGAGAGAGAGAGAGAGAAAGCCCCACCCAAGAAAAGCGAGCCCTCTACTCACAAGTCCTTCTGGAATCGTGGTCTCGTAGCTGACGTTGTGGAGGCTCGACGGGTAGCCTTGTGCGCCCTCGTACCGCATGACCGCAACCTGGGAAGAGGATGAAGTTGAGAACACTTCTTTCCGGATATATATACATAAATGGAATTATATATACATGCAACAATAGCACGAATCTCCCTCAACATCATGCATACATAGACCTATCTCAGAACTTTTAAGTATTATTAGATACCCTTTTCTTATAATGGATCACATTGGTCATGAATCGTTTAATTTTATCATAGATTTGGCACATCACCCAAATCAAATCAATTAGTCCCTGTATCCATGGACAACCCACTCATATATATATATATTTTTTTTTTTTTTTCACCACAGCCCCTCAGCAAGTATAAAACATAATACAAATGACAAATCAAGAAACCAATAAACCCAATGACCTCCTCTGAAGAAGGCTATTACAAAAAATAAAGATATAGTAATTGCTGTCAAACTCACCTGGAATGCAGACTTGAAGCGGTCGTCACAGTCCAGCTGGCCTTGGAAGTAGATCCAATATGGCGCCACTTCCTCCGTCGCGTTCACTACGAAATCCCATCTCTCGCCGCCGAATATCGTGAGGGAATCCACTGGAAGGGCAAGTTTGTTATTGCATTTTGCTAATAATGGTGTTGATGCTGAGGCTAATTGTTGGTCTGGTCTTGTTGCTTTTGTCGATATTCTTTCTTTCTTTATTCTGTCACTTATATTAGGCAGTACTGATAATTGTTGTAATGATGAGCGTATCTCTTGATGCAAGAGTAAAGTCCCTTTTGTATTTTTTATATATTTTATCTGTTTGTCAATTAATTTCTATATCATTAACATCTCGTTTGATCTTACCTATAATCTTTTAAATTGACCTTAATATTTTCTCTTACATAACCAAGACTTGATCTGTCTTACTACCAATACTTTCCGTATTCTCTATTTTTTTTTTTTTGACATATCAGCTTTTATGTTATAGTTTTCCCTTATTTTCTCATATACCACGACCATCACTCCGTTTTCTATCACCGTCGCAAAGTCCCGTTTTCTCTCACCTTCTATGGGCTGGATGGGCATCCCGTCCGTAGCAATAGCGAGCAGTTTGTGTCCTTCAACGGAGATAACAATTGGACAATTCTGTATACTGTTGCTCAAGGCTCTGAAGCGATGTCTTTTGCCCTGCCATAAAGAAACAAGAAGGAAATGATGATAATTGTACGAGGAATAGTATGCAAGGATCAGCAATCATCATTTTCGTAATGCATTTGAACTGCAGTGGTAATGGGGGTAATGGTGCAGGTATTATAGATGATGTGAATGTGCGTCTGTAATGATCTAATATAGTAAGAGGAGAATGATCATGGAATTACAGGTAACGTGTAATATATACATATATATATATATATATATATATATATATATATATATATATATTTATCTATCTATCTATCTATATCTATCTATCTATCTATCTATCTATCTATATATATATATATATATATATATACATATATACATATACATATATGTGTGTGTGTGAATATGTGTGTGTATCTGTGTATGTGTGTGTGTGAATGTGTGTGAATTTGTGTGTGTGTGTGCGTGTGTATGTGTGTGTGTGTGCATGTGCATTGTGCATATCCATATTTATATGCATGCATGTATATAAGTCTACTTACACGCATATCCACCAATACTCAAGCACATGCATTGTGACATTGGAGTGGAAATCCCATGCTGTAAATAAATCACAATCCGTCATCTTTCTTTGGAATCCTTGAAGGATAGCTTTCGGGAATTCTTAGGGAGGAGAACGAACAACATCTTTTATAACATCTGGAGCTTGAACACACACAAATGGGTTTGTGTGTGTGTATATATATATATATATATATATATCTATATATATATCTATATCTATATATAGAGAGAGAGAGAGACAGAGAGAGAGAGAGAGAGAGAGAGCGAGAGAGAGAGAGAGAGAGAGAGAGAGAGAGAGAGAGAGAGGGAGGGAGAGAGAGAGAGAGAGACAGAGAGAGAGAGACAGGCAGAGAGAGAGAGAGAGAGAGAGAGAGAGAGAGAGAGAGAGAGAGAGAGAGAGAGAGAGAGAGAGAGAGAGAGAGAGAGAGAGAGAGAGAGAGAAAGAGAGAGAGAGAGAGAGAGAGAGAGAGGCAGAGAGAGAGAGAGAGAGAGAGAGAGAGAGAGAGAGAGAGAGAGAGAGAGAGAGAGAGAGAGAGAGAGAGAGAGAGAGAGAGAGAGAGAGAGAGAGAGAGAGGGAGGGAGGGAGAGAGAGAGAGAGAGGGGGAGAGAGAGAGAGAGAGAGAGAGAGAGAGAGAGAGAGAGAGAGGGAGGGAGGAAGGGAGGGAGGGAGGGAGGGGGGGGAGGGAGGGAGTGTGGGAGGGAGAGAGAGGGGGAGGAGAGAGAGAGAGAGAGAGAGAGAGAGAAAATAGGAACGTGAAGAGAAAAAGAGAGAGCAAGAGAGCGATAGGAGAAACCACAGAAAATAACGAAAGAAATTATATCCCTTCCTTCTCTTCCCAGCATTTTCTCTTCCGCTTCCCTGTCGCCACTTTCCAAAACAAGACAATGGAACAACGTCTTCAGGGGAATAAGATTTCGCAGCTGACAAAAGGACAACAAACCCTCTGCGAAACTTCATCATATTCGGAACGTCAGTCAAGAACCTCTCTCAAGGGAGAACAAACAGTTTGGACTGAACCGCAACCCGCTTAAGCAATGCGAAGTCTCATCTGTACCGTGGCAGAAGAACCGGGGTACTTTGTTGGGTAAGCATTCGGATACAACACATATGGTTGTGTACGCACGAACACGCCTAAATACAAAACATACTTAAGTACAGGTGCACACACAGTGCAGATACACACGCACGCACACACACACACACACACACATACACACAATTTAAAATGATGATAATGATCGAGATGATAATAATGATAGTGATAGTGATAATGATAATGATAGTAATAAGGATAATGGTGATGCTGCTGATGATGATAATGATGATGATTTTTATATTATTATAACAGCTACTATTCTAATAACTATTAGCACAATTGCTACTATTATGATGATGACAATGATGGTGATGGTGGTGATGATGATGATGATATTATTACCAAAATAACAATGATAGTACAATAACACTGTCAGCATAAGCAGCAAAGAATTCATGGCACTAACGCATGACACTTACCGGCTTGACAACGACTTCATGCACGGGTGTGTACGCCTGCACATCATCTCTCTCAAACATGACATGTTTTCCTCGCCCGTTGACAAGCAGTGTGTATGGCTTGTTGTCATGCTATGGAGAGAGAGGTGGGGTGACTACGCTGTATT
>BOPN01003401.1:132500-135780 GCA_017312705.2 Penaeus japonicus | reverse complement strand
ACCACCACCACCACCACCAAACAACAAAAACAATAATAACAACAATAATAATGATAATAGTAAGAATAATGATTATAAAACTGACGTCTCACCGTGTCTGACTGCAGAGACGATGCTCTCCTCGACCATCATCAAGTTGCATTAATTAAACATTTGCATTATAAACAAACAAGTTATGTATTTATGCCTGCTTAGTGTACGTAACTTTGTTTACGTTTGTTATACTTATGTTGATAAGTTTTGGTGAAAGAAGAAATTGCAGTGGATTTAGATGTAGATGGAATAACATCTATATTTATTGATAATTTTTGATGGGTATTTTTTCAGGCTCTATAGATTGGTATGAAATGTAGATTCAGGTTATGATATTTGTAATTTCAAAATAAATTTCAAACGATATTTATACTTGATTTCGTTCTGTCGAAGTTTTATTGTTTAATCGTATTAATAGTTTCATTGATATTAGTAATAATATACTGCCTAAGAATTATATGAATATATAAACTACACACACACACACACAAACACACACACACACACACACACACACACTCTCTCTCTCTCTCTCTCTCTCTCTCTCTCTCTCAACACAAACAAATTCTGAAAAAAATATGTACTATTCTTCAGACATGCATATCCCCGCATTTGAATATATTATTTCCCTCTCGTTTGGTAGGTAGAAATTACGTTATTCTAGGTCAGTGGTTCTCAAACTGGGTGCCGCGGCACCCTGGGGTGCCACGGACAGCGCCTAGGGGTGCCACAAGATTGCCATGAATTTTGTCTTGGCTAGATCGTTTCAAGGTACATTTGTAAAACAGTTTGTAGCAGTCTGCCTATAATTAAATGTCGGTGTAGGAAGTTACTTGCTCTAATATTTTACTAAAATATAGGTAGATATTTCCTTTTGCACACTACTACTACTACTACTACTACTACTACTACTACTACTGATAACATAACTCTTAAGTTAATCTAATATTCTGAATCTAATTCCACTGACGAGTTCTATGTTTGGGCATGTACTACAGTACATCATATGTTAATTTGGGTTTGAGTACGGATAATAATTTTAAATCATTAATTAAAGTAATTCAAACAGGTACAATTTTATATCAGAAGTTAATTCATGTGAGGAGGGGTGATGGTGAAAAAGGGGTGCCACAGAAAGGATTATATAAATTCAGGGTGCCATCACTGAAAAAAGATTGAGAACCACTGTTCTAGGTTATGGAGTGACCTGTGATATTTGCTGCAGGATTACGTTTTCTGGAAACAATTTTTTGACAAAAATATTTGTCAGAATTAATGATGAAATATCCATAAAACTGAAGTCATATGAATTTTTTAAAAATATCATCATACATCATTCTTTTTACACTAGTTATAACACCGACATCACACGTTATCTCCCCAGACACGCAAAAGGTCCTTTGCACATGTCGAACTTGGATTATTTCAGGGAGACTGGATCTTCCTGACACCTCAATTTATGGAAGAGACATTAATGGTATACTGTATTGGAAGAGACCCGCGAAATTCACATCTGGCGAAACATGGCGGACATGCGAGAACTCCATTATCATCATTCGCGCCAGGCAGAGAGCGCCGGCCTAAAGCCTTTTGCAGGTGTAAGATAAGACGACGGAATGCAATCTGTATTATCAAAGTAAATTGGCGAGACAAAATGATAATAGCTGTGGTAAGATTTTGGACATCCATAATGCTTAGGTACCTCGGAAAGTAAAGAAAACTTAGTGCATGAATTCATGATGTCTGCATTTAACCCTATGCACGGTAAAAGAGCTACGTCAGTACGTCGGTAATTACTAACTACCAATGGACAAAACAATAATCGATCGTTTCGTTAAAAATAACCCATCAAACGTGGGTCTACGGCTTCGGTTTTCATACAAAGGTCCATTGAAGTGTCAGATAAACAAGATCACCACAAGATCCTCCTGTGTCTCGTAGCGGGGGCGGGGCCAAAGGATCTTCCGAGAGTCCGTGTTATCATACCAGAAAATCGCCGGTGCTTCGCGATCCTTATGTTCTCTTCAGCCTCCGGAGACTATTAGAATCACATAAACCTCCTCGACTGGGCCTTTGTTGTTGAGGGTGTTGTTGTTACATGTCAGGCTAGTGGGATCCCCTTTTTTCCGAAGCTGAGTACCGACGTTATCTCGGTGCGCCCGACGGAATTTAGGAGGCGGTGAAGGAGGGGTGTCTGGATGCTGCTGTTTTTTTTTTTTTCTCTCTCTCTCTCTCAGTTATAACTAATAAAATCGGGGGGAAAAACGATGGGAATATTGACCTCTAAGGATGTGCTAGTTAGTGTTTTTTCCCCCCTTTTTTAATTAATTAAAATAGTATCTAATCTGAAAACAATGGTGAAGATATTGATAACCAGGTAACTTTTTTGGACAAGATCGAAATTGATGATGATGATAATACAATATTAATATTAGTATAAAAAATAGAAAATATATACACAGGTTAAAATTATCTGGTACATAGCAGATGCTGCTAGTTATTTTCTTTTTTTTTAGGTTACGCAAGATAATAAGGAAATTCTTTTGTTAGATACAGGTTTTGATTTAATCTGAATAATGAGGTTTTTAGAAGTATCAAGCGGGAAGAAGAAGAAAACAGTAATAAAACAATACAGCCGATTGTAGTGTTTATTGGCTGTGCGCACTTATGGTTGTGAGACAAGTATGAGGTGATGAGGTGCTTGTACCTACTTGAACGGTTATTAAATTCTATCATAGCTATAGAGAGCCGTGACAGAGTCTGTAGTGTACACAAACAGGCACACACACACACACACACACACACACGCACTCGTGCGGAGACATGCACACACATATCTGTGTGTGCGTGTGTATATGTGTGTATGTACAAGAAAGAGAGAGAGAGAGAGAGAGAGAGAGAGAGAGAGAGAGAGAGAGAGAGAGAGAGAGAGAGAGAGAAAGAGACACGTTACTACCACTATATAATAATTCACACATATTATTCACGGCTGAAAGTCCGTGCCTTAAGGCAGGGTCACAGATACGTGTGAGGGTCAGTCCCGGCGTCTTTTTACAGCCATGCGAGAGGTTTCTACTCCGGCGCCACGACTATCGAGGAAAATTTTTATCTCATTTCCTTCGAAGGCGCCATACAGGGCTGTATACAAAGCTTTGAACTCTGACCTGCTAAGCTAGCCAAATGCGGAGGGATACTGAAGGCTGTCGTGTCAAGAGGGCGGGGCATAGGCGCGTGTCACAGGGTTCTC
>BOPN01003401.1:125000-130000 GCA_017312705.2 Penaeus japonicus | reverse complement strand
GCACCGAAGTTATCTGATGGAGCGGAGCAGCCTGAGTACTGGTGGGGTAAGCGAGTCATTTTGAACAACACTGATACTACCCTTACTGGATTAGTGCCCCCCCCCCCTTCCACGAGAGAGAGAGAGTGAGAAAGAGAGGGAGAAAGAGAGAGAGAGAGAGAGAGAGAGAGAGAGAGAGAGAGAGAGAGAGAGATAGAGTGAGTGAGAGAGAGAAAGAAAGAGATAGAGAGAGAGAAAGAGAAAGAGAGAGAGTGAGTGAGAGAGAGAGGGAGAGAGAGAGAAAAAAAGAGAGGGAGAGAAAGAGAGAGAGAGAGAGAGAGTGAGTGAGTGAGAGAGAGAGAGAGGGAGAGAGAGATAAAAAGAGAGAGAGAGAGAGAGAGAGAGAGAGACAGAGACAGAGATAGAGAGAGAGAAAGAGAGAGAGAAAGAGAGAATGAGAAAGAACGACAACGAGAATAAGATCAAGCCCAGCTTTCCGTCTTAAGTTATCCCCCAAATCGTGTTTTCGCAGATTAAATTGCTGGTTGTTACGTAGCGAGAAACATGCCCCTTGTTTGCTTTGCTTTCACGCGTGGGTGTTTGTTGTTTCGCCGTCAGAGGTCGCTTGTTCTCACAGGGCCAATATATCGCTGAATGTTCTTCGATAGATATAGGTAGTATAGTATTCGGGGTCTTGAAACTTCGTCTAACAAATATATACATATTTCCTCAAACAAAAATGCATGTTGTATTTTTGCCCATTTGTATGTAAAGGCTTCATTGTGCCTGTGTGTTTTGTGTGTTCGTGTATATGTGTGAGCTTCTGTATGCGTGTGTAATTGTGTGTGTGTGGGTATGCATTCCATCCTATCGGTAAACACAATATTATTTTGCACAATGTTAACCTAAAAGGGGCACATCTAATTCAGTTATATAAACCGGCAAATCGGGTGTAAGAGAACACATTAGTCCTTTTATTTATCAAAATATTTCGACCATTGTTGTCAACCGAGTCAGTTTCCCACACTTCTGGTCAACAAACAACACCCACTTGGCTTTGAGTTATGGATGGTTTCCATAGTGATACAGAGATACATCATTGCTTGTAAATATGTCAGCGACTGCGTGGTGCACATCAAGTGAGATTTATGAAATATTGCCCTTGACTTGAGGTTCTATTACTTTCTTCTTATTGGTACCGCGAATGATTTTTCAGTGCCATAAACTCAGATTGCGGTTCCTAAACCCTGCAGCCAGACCGACGCAGTGACCGCAATGTAGAGGGCGGGAAATCTGTTCTTCCGAAAACCGTTACGATCTACCAAACATATATTTTTTTTCTTCTTCTAAATTCGCGCCTGTTTCTTCCTCGGCTTCGAATTCCCGATTTCTTCCTCTAAGGAAAAAAAGAAAAGAAGAAAAATCCGTCGAGGCGTCCTTTCAGGTGACATAATCTTAGCCAAAGGAAGGACGCAGGACAAATTGTAACTCCTGCGGTCGCTCTTTCCCCTCCAAAACGTTGTCAGCTCGGATTACTCTTTCGTTTTTATAGTGTGTGGCGGGAGGCGTCGGGAGCTAGGCGGCGTGTTGCTTCTCCCGGCCGCAAGAATGTCTCAAGCCAAGGTTAATCCATCTCGGTTTTTGTGGATGCCGAAAAGTATGTCCGGGGAAATCACCGGAGAAGGATATATTTGCCATGGAAAGATACACATACATACACAAGGCGCCTTGGCATTATTGATATGCTGGGATCCTGCCGGCAGCTGTTTCGGCAACTGGTCCTTTATGTAGCACTGTTCCTTGGTGTATCTGATTACCGTAAATACGCATTAATATTCATTCTCTGACTAAACTGCCCCGTCCAGAGCTAGTAGAAGAAGACCTAGAAAAAAAAAAAAAACGAAAGACTGGTGTAATCTGGACGTGTTTTTTTTCTTTCTTTCTTTCTTTCTTTCTTTCTTCTTTTTCTTTTAATCTTTACATCTTAGTCTTTCTAAACTTGCCTTTCGAATCTTAACAAGTTGAACAAACAACGATCCAATATCAAAATTATGCTAATACAACTAACTAACTACCAGCTTCCGGGGCTCGTAAATAAAAGGCAGATGTAAGGTCAGGCAGTTAGTTCTTCCCAATGGAACCCGAATTCGAAACGAAGACCTTGCCTTACCTTTCTCCTTTTGATAATGATAAAACGAAAACATCATAAAATTTGTTTTTAAAAGTTCGGAAGGACCCGAACACGTTAAGGGTGAAAGTGAAAGAGTGGAAGAGTGAAGAATATGAGTAAAAAAAGTCGGAAGTGACTGTGAAATACGGGCGAAAGAATAGAAGGATGAAGAATAAGAATAAGAAAGTGTCGAATACATGAAGGTGAAAATGACTCTGAAATACGGGCGAAAGAATAGAATGATGAAGAAAAAGAGTAAGAAAGGGTCGAATACATGAGGGTGCAAGTGACGGTGGAAGAAAAAAAAATAGTGGAAGAGTGGAAGGGTGAAGAATAAGAATAAAAAAGAATCGAATACATGAGGGTGCAAGTGAAGGTGGAAAAAAAAAGTGGAAGAGTGGAAGGGTGAAGAATAAGGGTGATGCTTGTGGGCAGATGGATTCGTGGGTAAGATAAGCACTAAGTGAGGCGGACAAGAGATCGTGATTAGAGGGTTAGGCATGAGCGTGGGCGCGAGAGGCGAGGATTGGGGTGAAGTAAAGAGCGAGGATTGGGGTGAAGCGAAGAGTGAGAATAGTGAGTGAAGCAAAGAGTGAGGATTGGGGTGAAGTGAAGAGTGAGGATAGTGAGTGAAGCAAAGTGCGAGGATTGGGGTGAAGCGAAGAGTGAGGATAGTGAGAGAAGCAAAGAGCGAGGATTGGGGTGAAGCAAAGAGTGAGGATAGTGGGTGAAGCAAAGAGTGAGGATAGTGGGTGAAGCAAAGGGTGAGGATTATTGTGAAGCGAGGAGTGAGTATAGTGGGTGAAGCAACAGCTGATGATAATGGGCGAAACGAAGTGCAAGGATAGTGGGTAAAGCGAGAAATAAGGAGTGAAGACAGTGGGTGAAGCAAGGGGTGAGGATAGTGTGTGAAGCAAAGAATGAGGATACTAATGAAACGAGGAATGAGGATAATGAGTTAAGCAAAGTGTGAGGATATCACGTGAAGCGAGGAGGTAGAAAAATGAAGAAGCGAGGAGAGAGAATTGTGATGAAGTGGGTATTGGGATTAGAGGTGAAGCGAAAGGCGAAGATAGTGATGAAGTGAGGAGCGAGGATAGCGATGAGGCAATAAGCGAGGAAACAAGAAGGCGGACGAAAGGGTGAGATAATGGGGACGAGAAACGGACGAAGGAGCTAATGGAAGAGAGAGAAAAGGCGGGAGAGAAGAATGGCAAACAATGGACGAGGAGAAGAAATATGTGTCTCTCTTTGGCAAGGGGGAGGGGGGGTGGAGGGAGGGAAAGGGGAGGGGAGGCGGATGGGTGGAAGGAGGGAGTGGGAAGGAAGGATGGAGGGGGAGAGGTGGAAGAGAAGGGGGTGGAAGGAGGGGGGAGGGGGCGGAGGGAAGGGGAAGAGGAGATGGTAAGAGGAAGGGAGGGAGAAGGAAAAGGAGGGAGGGGGAGGGAAAGGGAAGGAAGGAAGGGCGGAGGGAAAAAAAGGTAGCAGGAACGGATACGAGGAAGGGAGTGGGAGGGGAGAAGCAGAGGGAACAGGGTGGGAAGGGGAGAGAGAGAAATAGAAATACGGAGGTTGAAAGAAGGGGGAGAGGCGGAGGGAGAAAAAGAGGGGGTGGGGAAGGGAGGGTTGTGGTGGGCGTCCCCTGATGAGCAGATTGTTCTCGACTCGACAATGCGCCGCCTGCCTTGTCCAGCCTGACACCCCGACCGTGTCCACACATGCGGCTGCGGTGGCGAAACTCCGTGGCTCGAAATAATGAACACACCTCACGGCACGCGGGCCAGTCACATGATCCAGCTGGCCGACTGTATGCTTGACACGGAAGAATATTTCGTCAGGGTATTATGTGGACGCATGGACACGCACGCTAAGCTGATTATTGAAGACTGGGGTTTGTAATTTGGGCTCTGGGTACTGGTGTTTTAGGTATATAATATAGAGTCTATATGTCGAAGTTAGGAGGCGATGGGTGGGTGGGTGTGGGGGGGGGGATATATATTTATATGGATACAGGATCTGTATTGGTTAATCAGAGGAACTATATTAGACATTGAGGACTTTATCAGAGTCGGATAGAATCAAAGTATAGACATATGTACGCTCACATTTCGCACTTTAGTGGACATGTGTCTTATTATCTGTGCTGTAAAGATACAATTCTCTTAACGTTAACAAATAATGATCATCAGGTTGAACAGCGACATCCACAGACTATTCCCATGCCGACAATTACCACCTCTCTAGCCCATATTTTCCAGTAAAAGCCAAAGTCACACAAAACGGTGACTCTGACTAATTCCCAGGTCAGCTGTTATCACCTGGACAAGCAACCATGTGATGGGAAAGGGGCAAAAGGACACACAGGATGAAAAGATAACATTTTAGAACGACGGGGGATCGCCAAGTCCTGATAATCGTGTGTGGGGGGGGGGGGGGGGCGAGCGCCGTGCTGGACTCCAAAACAAACAAGTGACGGTCGTTCGGCGGTCAGTGCTAGGGCTGAGAAATGTCGCTTTGCAGATAGTCCGGGATAGTTCAACACGTCTACTACTACCTGGGGACTATACCCTGAGGTGTCCTATTTTACCTTTTTCTCAGCAGGCTTCCGCGTCACTGGTAGGCCTATAGTCTGATCTGTGTGCGTCGGTCTTATGCAGATCTGGTTTGATTTGATTATGTGTCATTATTTCGTTGTTTTCCATTCGTTGTTAGCGTCTGTGTATGTGCGAAGGAAAAGCTCTTATAATAAATACCCCCCCCACACAAACACACTTAACAATCACATACGCATAAACACACACTCTCACAGACAAACAATATAATGATTCAACAACTTGTTATTTTGAACGAT
>BOPN01003401.1:100000-110000 GCA_017312705.2 Penaeus japonicus | reverse complement strand
ACATATATATATACATATATATATATATATATATATATATATATATATATATATAATATATATATGTGTGTATGTGTGTGTGTGTGTGTGTGTGTGTGTGTGTGTGTGTGTGTGTGTGTGTGTGTGTGCGTGTGTGTGAGTATGTATATATATACATATAGAGCTAAGAAAGGCATCAAAGACTACCCTAAGCAAAGACAGAGCGTAATGACGCCCTTAATGACAGCTGCATGGTGTACGGGTCCTCATTATCGCCATGGAGAGCGAGGGAGCACAAGGCCCCCCTGTGCTCCGAACCTGACCGTCCAAAGAGGGCGCTGGTAGGCCACGTCCGCAAGAGCTGCCTGCCTCCTTACCGACCGACTCCATTATCCACTTGAGGCATCAGTGTTCTCCGAGGGCACTTACTTAAGGTGCTTCACGCCCTTACTCTCGCCACGCCCCCTTCGCTGTGTCTTCTACGGCGCCCCTCTTTCGCCTAAGGGAGACGGTGGTCGCGGGTTTTATCTGAAGTGTTTACGGTGTGGGTCTTCTGTCTGTCTGTCTGTCTGGCTGGCTGCGGTATACACAACTGTGGACTTTTGATTAGCTTGCTTTATCAGAGGGTCACGGGGTGTCGTCTGTAGGAATGTTTTTAGTTGGTTGGCATATAAATTATTAAGATTAGTTTGTTTATCTTCGGCGCATTTCTTGAGTGAGTAAGTGGTTGTGTAATCTCAAGATGGCAGATAGCATGAGAGATCTGGTTATAATGCCATTAGACAATCATCCTTAAGTAGCACCTCACTGATAGGCGATTGCACCTTTCACTCGTAAGTTACGCCAGTCCCAACATTTGCGAAATCGCATCGAGTGAACGAAGCCTTTCAGAAAGGGGATGGATGACTCGAGACACCGTGGCACAGGCGAGGCTGAATGTCAAGTGGATTCTCATTCTCGGGGCATTCGCATTTCGTGGATGATGTTAAATCCCGCTAGATTTTTTTTTTTTTTTTTTTTTTTTTTTTTTTTTTTTTTTTTTTTTTTTTTTTTTTTTTTTAAGTTTTGGATTTCATGTACATTTGTTCGCTTCAAGTACGTAATGTCTTAATCCTAGTGACATGAATCTTAAATGAAAATAAATAAACTGATTCAAGACAGTCAGTTTAAAAAGGTACTCCACAAATTAAACATCTGAAAACACTAATTTGTTACCGCACCACAAATGACGTTAATTACCTGGAGGCGGAATCTGTCATCACCCTTAACTGCGGTTCGTCTTAGTGAAGGTCCTCCAGATTATTATCTTATCTGCTTGTGGCAATCCTTCTGCAATTATGATCTTACAACTAAACCACAAGACGTCAGGAAGCCCGTACCCACGAGACGAGAGAGCTAAAAGTACATCTTTCATCAACAAATTAAAAAAAAACAAACTATCTTCACTTTTTTTTTTTTACCTCAAGTGATTATCAACTCTCAACTCTTACTCCTTCAACTCTGCAACCAAACACACTCCCATAAACACCACGAGAGGACCCACTGGGGCGCAGTATTAGGATGCCTGGTGGGAGTGCCTGTACTAGTGCAGGTGTTGCTGGAAGGTCTCCGGGCGCAGGTCTTTTCTATTGGATGGGACACGAAGGAATGCCCTTCAGCTCTCCTGAGGTCTTGGGGTAAGGTCCTCATTTCCAAGGGAATTTCGATATGATGAAGGGCTGGTGCTTCTGTTTAGTGATGTTAGATCTTTCCTTATAATTAACATGTGTTTGTGGTTTGTGGGAATTAGGGGGTGTATTTCGTAAAGATAACAAGTACTGAGACCGGTACCCCAGGGAAGGGAAACGGAGTATATTAATATTTACAAAGGGAGTTGAAATATCCTTTTTTTTCTCTCTCTCTCTCTCTATTCTCTCTCTCTTTCTTTCTCTCTCTCTCTCTCTCTCTCTCTCTCTCTCTCTCTCTCTCTCTCTCTCTCTCTCCCTCTCTCTCTCTCTCTTCTTCTCTCTCTCTCTCTCTCTCTCTCTCTCTCTCTCTCTCTCTCTCTCTCTCTCTCTCTCTCTCTCTCTCTCTCTCTCTCTCTCTCTCTCTCTCTCCCTCTCTCTCTCTCTCTCTCTCTCTCTCTCTCTCTCTCCTCCCTCCCTCTCAACCTCTCTCTTTCTCTCTCTCTCTCCTTCCCTCTCCCTCCCTCTCTCTTCCTACCTCTCTCTCTCCTTCTGTGTAAGTATGTCCTTTTGTGTGTGTGTATGTGTGTGTTAGGCACCCTCTGTTCATACGTACGTGTGTGTCGCATTCTCACATAATAAAACAAACAACAAAAACAAAACACACACACAGACACGCAATAAAAACGAAGAAGAACGAAATACTACATGCTTTTGAAACTCGGGTTCATATACGGTCACAGTGTCAACAGACTTTAATCTCCCAGTAAGTGAAGCTGAATTAAAAGCTTATGTGGAGGAACAACCAGTCGTGCTAGAATGGTGGCGGGGAATTCGTGTTTTTTTTTTAAAGTTTGTCATTTCGTTCGTTCGTTGATTTAGAATTTGTGGAGAGATGTGGGTGGGTAGAGGGGGTAGAGGGGGTAGGAGAGTGGGAAGTAGGGGGAGAGGGAAAAAAGAGGAGGGGGATAAGGAATAGGAGGAGGAGGAGAAGGAATAGGAGGAGAAGGAATAGGAGGAGGAGGAGAAGGAATAGGAGCAAGAGGAGAAGAAGGAGAAGGAGGAGGAGGAAAGAGGAGAAGGAGAAGGAGAAGAAGGAGAGGGAAAGGGAGAGATAAAAAGAAAGAGAGAAAGAAAAGATAGATAGATAGATAAATAGATAGGTAGATAGATAGATAGATAAATAGATAGGTAGATAGATAGATAGATAGGTAGATAGATAGATAGATAGATAGAGTGAGAGAGAGAGAGAGAGATAGATAGATAGATAGATAGATAGAGAGAGAGAGAGAGAGAGAGAGAGAGAGAGAGAGAGAGAGAGAGAGAAGAGAGAGAGAGAGAAGAGAGAGAGAGAGAGAAGAGAGAGAGAGAGAGAGAGAGAGAGAGAGAGAGAGAGAGAGAGAGAGAGAGAGAGAGAGAGAGAGAGAGAGAGAGAGAGAGAGAGAGGAGAGGTGCAGGCAAACGGTGTCTAGTTTTACCAGCGACAAAACACGAAGGGAGGATTGCTGCTAAGCGATATGCAACGTCCATCGGCTGAAGAACCAACTTCAAGATCTTGCAAGGATCCTGCACACACATCAGATTACAAGGGACCGGAAAACAAGCATCCCAGAGCTAATCAACCTTGAGTTATTAGCAGATAAATTAGGCATTAGCTTTGTCTGTGAGGTACTCGAGTCGTTTCTGTCTGGGCGCAGCATCAGATAAGGAAACACCAAAAAGGGTTTGCTCCTCCCCTTGTCTTCGGCGGTGTCATCAAAGACAGATCCCGGGCAGCCGAGTGACAGCCTCAAGATCAGTTTACAGTACGTTGGCCGGTGCTCTCTATGTCATTCTCTGTGTTTATAAATTCATTCTCTCTGTTTATAAATTCCACAGCATGAGGTGATTGCAGGAGGTTTTTACTTTGAGCGTGGGTGCGAGACATATGTAGATGCAGTTATGTGGTTCCCCTCATGTTGAAATCGGGCGGGAGTAAACCGTCAAATCTAATTATGATATAGTGTTTATGAGCTCGAGATACCGGTCGTAGGTGCAGTAATAAGAACTGCAGGTGTTTTCTTTGGGGCTATATTTAGAAACCGCATCGAGGGCTACACATTCACTCCAAACCGGTGAGATAGTCGTTGAATGCGACGAGACCAAACCAGCTGGGCGCTCACCTTCGCTAGGGATACGAACCTAGCTTGTTGTAAGTCTCAGGAAGGAGCTGTGTTTGTTTGAGTAACCAGCTTAAAAGTTAAGAGTGTTAGAGTGAACTGGATTAAGATAGCCCTCGTTATTGCAGACCTGTGATTACCATCCCCTCGGCAATGAAGACCCCAGGCAGGTGATACTTGAAGTAATCAACACGTCACCGACCGAGACTTCGGGAGTGACTTCATAGGGTTAGGAAGTCTGCACTTTCTTGCCTCTTATCAGCAATAGGGACTGAGTCAAGGGTCTCCTCGCAAAGCCTAGGTCTTCAGTTACCCTAATTCATTCACATTCTTAGTGTAGTGTGTAGTACGTGTGCACTGCGGAATCTATGCCATTCACAGAAGTCGAGGAGTAATTTTATCGTGAACAAATTTCGTTCTTAGAAACACTTGATGATTAAAGTGATCCGATGGAGAGAGAAGCACATACGATTCGTCACTAGATCATACACACATTCGAGAATCATCCAGTATAAATCCCTACAATTTTACAAATCGAGTTGTCGAAGTCAAGCAAAAAGGTAATATTTGTATCCTCTTAATCCTAAACTTGCAATATAGATTCTCTTATTGAAGTTTCTTTTAGTCGTCCATCGGTCCTCGCTCTCGTTGCGTTCTTGTCACACTACCAAGCTCTTCTTCCGCTCCTTGAGTACACTTGGTATTAAGGGTAAATCTTGAGTAAGCACTTGAGTGCACATGCGAACATAGGGGTGTCTGAGAGGCACTCAGTAATTCACGGAACCGGACACACACACACACACACACACACACATACACACACAAACATACACACACACAGATACACACACACACACACACACACACACACACACACACACACACACACACACACACACACACACACACACACACACACACACACACACACACATACACAGACACACACACACACACACACACATACACACACACACACAGACAAAGATAGAAAATTAAAGAGATAGATAGATAGAGAGAGAGAGCGAGAGCGAGAGAGAGAGAGAGAGAGAGAGAGAGAGAGAGAGAGAGAGAGAGAGAGAGAGAGAGAGAGAGAGAGAGAGAGAGAGAGAGAGAGAGAGAGAGAGAGAGAAAGAGAGAGAGAGAGAGAGAAAGAAAGAGAATGTGAGAATATTTGACCCAAAAGGCAACACAATGCCTGAAAATAACCCCCCCCCCCTCCAATATAAAAATCCCACGGGATTTAAAAGCGCCTATTCCCGTGTCATGAAAATAAATTAATTCCCAACTATAAAATCAGACGGAATGTTCACCTTCATCTGTTGGCCGCATGTTCATTTTATCATGTATTTTCTTTTCATTGTGTATTTTTTTTTGTCATGCATGTTGTTCTTGTCATGTTTTTTTTTTTTTTTTTTTTTTTTTTCATGCATTTTCGTTTCATTATGCACTTTAATTTTGTCATCCATTTTTGTTCCATCCTGCATTTTCATTTCATCCTGCATTTTAATTATATCATGCACTTTAATTTTGTCATGCATTTTCGTCTCATCATGCAATTTCATTTTCATCCTGCATTTCCATTTTATCATGCGCTTTAACTTTGTCATGCATTTTCATTTTCATCCTGCATTCTCATTTCATCATGCATTTTAATCCTGTCACGCATTTTCCTTTCATCATGCATTCTTCATCATATCATACCTCTTTTCCTCCACAAAATTGCCCAGATTATCCGAAATGACAAGTCAAATTACCCGCACTTTCTCCTTCATCCCAAACATCGTATTAATACACATGTCTTGGGTATAAACAGGTTGTATGCGTCAGCCGGCAGTTGACAATACGATCTCTTCCACCTGGTTGTCTACTGGTGTTTAAAAGTTTAGATTTATGTGAAGGTCTATCGGCCGTATGTCGAACTATAAAGAGAAACATGCTCCATCGAGGGAAAATAACTGCGTACCTTGTAAAACGTTGAAAAAAAGAATGTAAATGTAAAACAGAGCCGTGGTCATGAAAAGAAAACGAGAGTGGTAGGTGGGACTAAAGTCTTCTACTAATTGGCTCATTTGTCATTCTTAATTTATTTCTGTGCTCATTGCAGTTCCCATAGACATTTTGCTTATTTCACCCTTCTTGGCAATCTCTTTTCTCTTTCTCTCTTTCTTTCTTTCTTTCTTTCTCTCTCTGTCTTTGTCTCTCTCTTTCTTTCTCCCTCCCCCCACCTCTCTCTCTCTCTCTCTCCATCTCTCTCTCTCTCTCTCTCTCTCTCTCTCTCTCTCTCTCTCTCTCTCTCTCTCTCTCTCTCTCTCTCTCTCTCTCTCTCTCTCTCTCTCTCTCTCTCTCTCTCTCTCTCTCTCTCTCTCTCTCCCCCTCTCCCTCTCCATCCGTCCCTCCCTCCCCCTCTCTTTCCCTCCCCCCTATCCAAAAGAAAAACAGAAAACAATAAAAAAAACAAAAAAAATCCAATAGCCACCTAAACTCCGGTATTTTCTCCCCTTTCCTCGTCCGTCTCCTGCCTGCCTCTCGTTCGCCATATCATAAAACGCTTATAAATCAATGTCAGGCAAACCTTAGAAACAACAAGAATGAACGTGTCTGTGTGTACATAACGCACCGTGTAAACATGACATCATCAGTAGCTGTAAACCTGTGTCAGTCTCAAGAGGTCGTGAGTGAGGAATGAAAATGCATAATCTTGATCCAAATATTGATTAGATATTAATGCTTTGGGCGGTGAGGGAGAATGAGAAGTTCAGTTGATGTTGCTTTTTTTCTGTTTGTCTTTATATATATATATATATATATATATATATATATATACATATATATATATATATATATATATATATATATATATATATATGTATATATATATATATATATAAATATATATATATATATATATATATATATACATATATATATGTTTCTATCTCTTTTTCTGCTTTTATTTTCTTCATTCTCTTTCTCTTTTCTTTATTTTTACTCTGTTTGTCTTTTTTTTTATCTGTTTCTCATCTCGTTTTCTGCTTTTCTTTTCTCCATTTTTTTTTCTCTCTCTTTCTCCCTTTCTCTCTCTCTCTCTCTCTCTCTCTCTCTCTCTCTCTCTCTCTCTCTCTCTCTCTCTCTCTCTCTCTCTTCCTCGCCCTCCCCCTTTCTCTTTCTCCCTCTCATGAAATTTGAACTGAAATTCTATAAAAAAAAAGAAAAAAAAAAAACATCACAGATCCTCCAAGGTGGTCGCTCACTTGAAACTATCGTGGGAGTTCAAAGGGCTATCTCTCTCTCTCTCTCTCTCTCTCTCTCTCTCTGTCCTTTCTATCTTCCTCTCTCTCTCTCCTTCTCTTCTTCTCTCCCCCTCTTCCCCTCCCTAAAAATCGGCATCAAAACCATTTCCGCGCCCATCTTGCCCATCTTGGAAGTCCTCCTGGTTATTGTCAGGAAGAACTTCCGAGAATCAAGGATCGAGACAGGACGTGAGAGGCGGCCCGCCCCCGACGCCTGCGGGTGAGGCTCCGCGGCCAACTTCGGCGGGATCTCCTCGCGGGGCCTCGCCGGGGCATTCCCTCCGCGGTACCAAAGTCCTTCGGCTCTCAAATCAGTCCTTTCCAGGAAGGAGGTTTGCTCTCGCTCTCTCTCGCTCTCGCTTTCTCTCTCTTTCTCTCTCCCTTTCTCGCTCTCTCTCTCGCTCTCTCTCTCTCTCTCTCTCTCGGTGGTCGCTTACTCGAAACCAGCGTGGGTGTTCAAAGGGCCAGGTCTGCGGGCGTGAACATAGGCGGCCCTGGGGAAGCGATCAGCCCAGGCAGGCTCCACGTGGGCTGTCCGTCCGCCCGCCTCGCGCCCACCCTCCGTTTCGCCTCTTTACACGCGCCGATCAGCTGTTTGATAGTTTATTTTGGGGTATCCTCTGTGGGTGTAGACATTTGCGGGTGTATGTGTGTTTGTTTGTATATTTATGGAAGTAAGGGTGTATCTGTGTGTATATATGTGTGATTAGATGCTTGTGTATGGGTATGTTTGTATGTATATGTGAATAGATGTTTGTGTATGAGTATGTGTGTGTACATATGTGAATAAATTTGTGTGTACGTCTGTGTATAGCTATGTAAGTAAATGGGTATTTGTCTCTATGTATGTATACGTAAGTAAATGGGTATTTGTTTCTATGTATATATACGTAAGTAAATGTGTATATGTATCTATAAGCAAAGGTGTATATCTATGTAAATAAATGTATTCTCACTCCTTTGCATGCGTGCAGGAATATATGAATATAGACATATCAAATAATTAAAGACTGCTGAAGAACTGCTTTGACTGCTGTGTGTGTGTGTGTGTGTGTGTATGTGTGTGTGTGTGTGTGTGCAGAGCGTAGTAGTAAAGAAACCTGAGCAACAACATTAAAACTCCATCGAGTACTAGAGACCGTTTGGCGATGTGCTTGTGTGTCGTAGGAACGAAGGAGGCTGGGGGGGGGGGTTGCGAAGCCTTTACTATAGCGTGATCTCCTTCAGGCAGTAGGAAGAGCAGAGAGGGTGTGTGTGTAGTAGGAGGAGGGGGAGGGGAGCAGAGGGAGGGGTGTGTGTGTGTAGTACGGGGAGTTCAGAGGAAGGGGGGGGGTGAGGCGTAGGTCCCTAGGTCAAAGAGGATATCCTACAGCCTCCATGTCTCCAGCGTGAGATAATCTAAGGTAAACGTTACTTAATTGTGTTTACTTAGCTTAGATGAAGAGATAAGGCTCGGTAATGAAGCTTTCCTCCGCTGATAAGTGCCTCTTACATTTAATTAATCATTACAGAAATATTGATGTTATAGCCACCTCTGCGCGAACCGTTACGTTAGATCAGCCATAATGCCTCCAATCTCTCAAGCTACAATAACAATTAATTCTACGACGAAATCTAATTGCCTCGACCTTCAAGATATAAAAGTCGGTACCTGCCATGAAATATTGCACATCAACATGATTCGCTTACATATGTTTTATGCGTTAGGGTCGTTCAGCAAGACATAAATCGTAAGTTGTGTTCGCTGTAACGAGGGTGTCCGGTGACGGCGGGGGGGGGGGCGACCACCGAGTCCGCGTGGGTGCCTTCTCCTCCCCCCTCTCCGCCTTCCCCCTTTTTCCTCCCCTCCCTCCCCCCCTTTTTCCTCCCCTCCCTCCCCCTTTTTCCTCCCCCCCTCCCCTCTTTTTCCTCCCCTTCTCCCCCCTTTTTCCTTCCCCCCTTCTCCCCGCGAGTGGATTTTGACTTGTCCCGCTCCGCTTATTACGTGCGGGTACACACTTGAGATAACGGCAAGAAATGGCTTAGAAATAATATCTTTTGTGGTGGTATTCTGCCCCTGTGCATTCTGACATGTTCATCTTGCTTCATTGCATGTGATTGCACACTCGAGATAGTGGCATAACAGGATATATTAATGTTTTTTTTTTTTTTTTTTTTTTTTTTGTGATTTGCTTTTATTTTGCCTTTCATGTTTACTATTATTGTGGTATAATGTATGTGGTATAAGGATGGTGCTGAGCGGATTTCATATTCAGTTTTTCATAAAATGTATATATTTCTTCTTCTATTCTCATCTTTCACTCACTCTCTCTCTCTCTCTCTTTCTCTCTCTCTCTCTCATTCACTTCCTCCCTCACTCACTCCTTCTCTTTCTCCCTCCCTCTCTTTCTCTCTCTCTCTCTCTCTCTCTCTCTCTCTCTCTCCTCTCCCTCCCACTTCTCTCTCTCTCTCTCCTCTCCCTCCCACTTCTCTCTGTCTCTCTCTCTCTCTCTCACTCACTCACTCACACACACACTCGCTCACTCACTCAATCCCCCCCTCCCTCTCTCTCTCTCTCTCTCTCTCTCACTCACTCACTTAGTCCCTCACTCCCTCTCTCTCACTCACTCCCTCTCTCTCTCTCTGGTATAAGGATGGTGCTGAGCGGATTTCATATTCAGTTTTTCATAAAATGTATATATTTCTTCTTCTATTCTCATCTTTCACTCACTCTCTCTCTCTCTCTCTTATCCCATTCATCTAATTGCACGTTCCTAGTATGTGTCCTCCCATAGCACCTCGCCTTACAACATCAACATTAAAAAAAACATTCCATGTAGATCAACCTCGCCATCCTTCACCATTCTTCCCCTTATCTGATGATCCTGGTTACCGGGAACTACCCCTCCTCCCCTCCGCCCCTCGA
>BOPN01003401.1:82500-90000 GCA_017312705.2 Penaeus japonicus | reverse complement strand
ATCCTCTGTCTCTCCCCTTCACCCCCTCTCTCCCCTCCTCCCCCACCTCCTTCCTCCCCCACCCACCTCTCTCCCCCCTCCTCTCTCCTCCCCCACCCCCACCTCCCCTCCTTCCCAACCACCTCTCTCCCCCAACCTACCCTCCTTCCCACCCACCTCCCCTCCTTCCCAACCACCTCCCTCCTCCCCCACCTCCCTCCTCCACCACCCACCTCTCTCCCTCTCCATCTCTCCTCCCCCACCTCCCCTCCTCCCTCCTCCCCCACCTCCCCTCCTCCCTCCTCCCCTCTGGCATCCTCGGGTTATGGCAGCACCTACTGTAAACACACTTAACAGCACTAGGACGTTTCTCAGTGCTCGGAAAAGGGTTTGTGAGTAGGAAAAAAATGAGGTGTAAAAAAAGGGGAAGGATTCGGGGAATGGATTCGAAGCTCGAAGCACGAAGCACGAACAACGAGAATGTATTGTGAATTTTTTTTTTTTTTTTCTTCAACACCGTTGTTTTTTTTGTTTTTGTTTTTTGCGTTCCCTTTTGAACGTTTTAATCCTTTTGTTGCCTCTATTCTTTTCTTCGTCGAGACTTCTTCCTCCTTTCTCTTTTTGGATTACTTTTGTTATCATTGCATCTGGAGGTGTTGCTTCGGTGGGGGTGGGGGTAGGGGTGGGGGGGGAGTCTAGGTAGTATGTGTATGGAAGAAAGGAGAATGTGTCTTTCTTTCTCGGTGTTTCTTTCTTTATCTTTCTACTCCACTCTTTCTTTCTCTGCCTCTCTCTCTCTCTCTCTCTCTCTCTCTCTCTCTTCCTCCTCTCTCTCTTTCCCTTTCTCCCTTCCCTTCTCTCTCTCTCTCTGTCTCTCTCCCTCCCTCGCTCTCTCTCTCTCTCTCTCTCTCTCCCCCCCTCCGTCTCCCTCCCTCTCTCTCTCTCTCCAACCCACCCACATTCTCTATCGCAGTGTTATATCTTCATGAAGTCGATTCCATTTTGAGCCAATAAAGGATAGTGTTTTCAAAAGAAGCTACAGAACAGATAGCCAGATAAGAGCTTCGACCTAAGACTGGATGGAACTCACACATTTCGAGTCCCTTCCATCGACATCTGGCTAGTGTTTTGAGGTTCGCCATGACGGGTTAAAAGTACGTGACTCTTAATAAAGTACTTTTTAAAAGCATCGACTACCTTTGGTGTACAAACTCCCTCCCTGACCGGTAATGAGGTCGTAACAGCGCCGAGAGTTCAGTCGAAGCAGTGCCGAGCCGAGAGGTGATTCGGGAGGGAACGTGAAAGGCCCAAGTTATAGTTTGTTGTTTAAGAGGTTGTTAATGTGTTTGATGGCACACGGGGGGATCCTCCTTGAAGTTCAGGTGCTCCCCTGCTGGAGATGAGTCAGAAACAACAACAAAAACAGTAAGAGAAATAACAAATAACAAATAACTAAGTTTCGGGTCCTGATTTCGAGTCTTCGTTTTGGTCGAATTCTTGTGAGGTTACCACCTTTTCACCTTCTTTATTGTATCGTGAACCCGAGATATGGGATGGATATTGAAGACTTTCTATTATCCATAAACGGTTGGTTAGAATCATTATATACAAACAGGCGAAGATAGAATGAGTACTTTATATGGAGTGTCTAATGCAGCAATGAACGCTTACATTCCCCCCCACCCCCCACCCCCGATACCCCTCCTACCCTACCCTCCCCATCTTTCATTCCCACCGCCAAGCCTCTCACGAGAATATTACAGCAGATAATGGGCACCGTAAGGGCATGCGAGGGCGGGGTATGGGTGTCAAGGGACCTCCCAGCCCCGCCCATTCGACCCGTCTGGCTCCCTCCCCCTCTCCCGCGGGACCTGGGTGTTGACAACGTTACTGGTGTTTACGGAGGGCACTGTGGGAATTCTGTCAGCCAGTCCGCAAGATGTTTTAATATTTCTACGTCTACGTGTAAGTGCAGGACTTCAGGACGTGTGAATTTTTGTACTCTCGACCCACTTCAGAGGCGTCGAGGTGGGACAGCTGGGTGAGAGCGAGGGTCCTTAGGTGAGAGCAGAGCGCCGCCGAGGGTGTCAAGTACAAGAAGCACGCTCGTGGAGGTGCTCTGGATGTATTATGTTACGTGGGAAAGCGTCCGTTGGGAAGACGCCACCTAGTTAGCATGTTTCGCATCGTATACACCGTACTTAACCCTACGACGCGGAGGTTCGAACCGATTTCGCCTCCCATTATTGTGGGTTTTATACCTTGCCGTCGCCCCTTTTTCAATCCCGGAGAGATGCGTGATTGCAAGGTCTCTCTCTCCCTCCTACGAGGCGTCGAGATAACAAACAAATCAAGCTCTTGGTCCGCGTCCAAGACAATGCCTCGTCGGTCGCGTCAGCAGTACAAGAGACAACAGACACAAGCAATGCGGCCAACACCAATAAACAGCCGCCCTCGTGATCTTGTACCTTCGGGAGTCCGCGCTCGGGAACTTCGTGTGCCAGCCCTCGCCGAGACCTACTACAGACAGGTGGTCGCTCCTCACCCATCTGGCCACCAGCTGTGCAAGTCGGTTTTATCGCTGGACTTTTGGAGGAAAACATCAAAGTTACCGAATGAAGCGTTTGTCATTGTTCGGGGTTTTTATGCCTCCGCATTTTTTTTTTTTTTTTTTTTTTTTTTTTTTTTTTTTTTTTTTTTTTTTTTTGCGTTCCCCTTTGAACGTTTTAATCCCTTTGTTGCCTCTATTCTTTTCTTCGTCGAGACTTCTTCCTCCTTTCTCTTTTGGATTGCTTTTGTTATCATTGCATCTGGAGGTGTTTCTTCGGTGGGGGTAGGGGTGGGGGTGGGGGTTGGGATGGGGGTGGGGGTGGGGGGGAGTCTAGGTAGTATGTGTATGGAAGAAAGGAGAATGTGTCTTTCTTTCTCGGTGTTTCTCTCTTTATCTTTCTTCTCCACTCTTTCTTTCTCTGCCTCTCTCTCTCTCTCTCTTTCTCTCTCTCTCTCCCTCCTCCCTCCCTCTCTCTCCCTCCCTCTCTTTCTCTCCAACCCACCCACACTCTCTATCGTAGTGTTATATCTTCATGAAGTCGATTCCATTTTGAGCCAATAAAGGATAGTATTTTCAAAAGAAGCTACAGAACAGATAGCCAGATAAGAGCTTCGACCTAAAACTGGATGGAACTCAGCCATTTCGAGTCCCTTCCGACGACATCTGGCTAGCGTTTTAAGGTTCGCCATGACGGGTTAAAAGTACGTGACTCTTAATAAAGTACTTTTTAAAAGCATCGACTACCTTTGGTGTACAAACTCCCTCCCTGACCGGTAATGAGGTCGTAACAGCGACGTGAGTTCAGTCGAAGCAGTGCCGAGAGGTGGTTCGGGAGGGAATGTGAAAGGCCCAAGTTATAGTTTGTTGTTTAAGAGGTTGTTAATGTGTTTGATGGCACACGGGGGGATCCTCCTTGAAGCTCAGGTGCTCCCCTGCTGGAGATGAGTCAGAAACAACAACAAAAACAGTAAGAGAAATAACAAATAACAAAAAACAAGTCTCGGGTCCTGATTTCGAGTCTTCGTTTTGGTCGAATTCTTGTGAGGTTACCACCTTTTCACCTTCTTTATTGTATCGTGAACCCGAGATATGGGATGGATATTGAAGACTTTCTATTATCCATAAACGGTTGGTTAGAATCATTATATACAAACAGGCGAAGATAGAATGAGTACTTTATATGGAGTGTCTAATGCAGCAATGAACGCTTACATTCCCCCCACCCCCCCACCCCCGATACCCCTCCTACCCTACCCTCCCCATCTTTCATTCCCACCGCCAAGTCTCTCACGAGAATATTACAGCAGATAATGGGCACCGTAAGGGCATGCGAGGGCGGGGTATGGGTGTCAAGGGACCTCCCAGCCCCGCCCATTCGACCCGTCTGGCTCCCTCCCCCTCTCCCGCGGGACCTGGGTGTTGACAACGTTACTGGTGTTTACGGAGGGCATTGTGGGAATTCTGTCAGCCAGTCCGCAAGATGTTTTAATATTTCTACGTCTACGTGTAAGTGCAGGACTTCAGGACGTGTGGATTTTTGTACCCGTGGCCCACTTCAGCGGCGTCGAGGTGGGACAGCTGGGTGAGAGCGAGGGTCCTTAGGTGAGAGCAGAGCGCCGAGGGTGTCAAGTACAAGAAGCACGCTCGTGGAGGTGCTCTGGATATATTATGTTACGTGGGAAAGCGTCCGTTGGGAAGACGCCACCTAGTTAGCATGTTTCGCATCGTATACACCGTACTTAACCCTACGACGCGGAGGTTCGAACCGATTTCGCCTCCCATTATTGTGGGTTTTATACCTTGCCGTCGCCCCTTTTTCAATCCCGGAGAGATGCGTGATTGCAAGGTCTCTCTCTCGAGAGCGAGCGAGGGAGAGGGAAGGAGAGAGAGGGAGAGAGAGAGAGAGAAAGAGAAAGAAAGAAAGAAAGAGGCGAACGAGAATGAGTGAGAAGAAAAAGAAAAAGAAAAAAAAAGAGCTCATATATACAGTATGTCTTCGATCATTTTGGAGTTATGCGTATAAGTGCAAAACCATACCTGTATATCTAACTATCCTGTAGAGGCCACGATGCGATCCTTAATCCTGTATCCTGCCGTGATGAAAGGATCTCGGTGGGTATCCCCCTCCTACCCCTCCTCCCTACCCCCCTACCCCCCCTTCCTGTGCTGGGTATTATCATGTCATCTTGCCTGACCTTCTCGTGGAGGGAGAACAGGTTTATCATCTTAAGTCACCTCTCTGGACCTCCTCCTTCTACTTCGCCCTCGCTTACGTGACGTACTTTGCTATCACGGCAGGAATCTTGCCCGCGCGAGGTCACACAAGTCAGATATTTCACGAAGACGGTGTTTGTATAACGTGACCTTATTTGGCTTAGTGCTAGATATAAATGACCTCGCGGGGTATCTCTTGCTGGTTCGTTGCGAGTATGGCCGTGCAAGAGGCGGCTAGATTGCATCCCTAAAGGGCCATGTGGCGCTTGGCAGGGGTCACACACGTGATTGGTAATGCAAGCGGCGTCTGGCCCAGCCTGACCTCAGCTCTCGGAAACAGAAATTTACACTTGCACACACGGCGGTATTCAAGGCAAAGTATTACTCTTCCGTACCTCAGTGTCGGAAATTTATTCATCCATTTCTTCATCAAATCATCTGTTTTTTCTTTTATTTCAATAATATCATCACTTCCTGAAATACACTTCACGCTCCACATACCTCGCAAAATACCCGACATTTCCATTATCAATATTTTGAATTTGTAACAGTCCTTCCCTTAACATGGTATGGGCACGTAAGTGTAGAAGCCACCCGTGACTCACTATCTCATCTAATTAACACTCGAGACGCGGCTATAAACGCCTGAGCCCCTAATCTAATGCACACTTTGGATGAACCTTTAAATGGCTTAATGGGTCATCCTCCTCAGAAGTAAGTAAGGGCGTAATCATCTCAAGGTGTGTGTGAGATCTCCATTTGCTGGGACGCCGAGCTTTCGAACTGTTAATAGCTATGTCAGGACATGAATGTTCTCATTAGAATCTCATTAGTTTTAAGTATATTAGATATTGCACACTGATTACACTGATACAAGTTATATATATATATATATATATATATATATATATATATATATATATATATATATATATATATAGAGAGAGAGAGAGAGAGAGAGAGAGAGAGAGAGAGAGAGAGAGAGAGATAGAGATAGAGATAGAGATAGAGATAGAGATAGGGAGAGAGAGAGATAGAGAGAGAGAGAGAGAGAGAGAGAGAGAGAGAGAGAGAGAGAGAGAGAGAGAGAGAGAGATAGAGATAGAGATAGAGATAGAGATAGGGATAGGGAGAGAGAGAGATAGAGAGAGAGAGAGAGAGAGAGAGAGAGAGAGAGAGAGAGAGAGAGAGAGAGAGAGAGAGAGAGAGAGAGAGAGAGAGAGAGATAGAGATAGAGAGAGAGAGAGAGAGAGAGAGAGAGAGAGAGAGAGAGAGAGAGAGAGAGAGAGAGAGAGAGAGAGAGAGAGAGAGAGAGATAGAGAGAGAGAGAGAGATAGAGATAGAGATAGAGATAGAGATAGAGATAGAGATAGAGATAGAGATAGAGATAGAGATAGAGATAGAGATAGAGATAGAGAGAGAGATAGAGAGAGAGATAGAGAGAGAGAGATGCTTTTGGTTCTGGTTTCACGGGAGAGAGTACTTGCTTGGGGACTGTTACTGTTTTATCGTTAGAATTATGGTAGTTTATTATATTATTATCTCATATCGTTATAATTGCTATATCGTTACTATCGTTATTGTCGTTATATCGTTGTTTTTATCATATCGTTATTGTCGTTATATCGTTATTTCGTTATTGTCGTTATTTCGTTATTGTTGTTATAGCCTTAATGTCATTTTTGTCGTTATTTCGTTGTCGTCGTTATAGCATTCTTACCTCGTTGTATTGTTATCATCGTTATGTTGTACTATCTTTTTTGGGCGCAATTTATGTTGTCTTTTCTATCGTTCATTAGGAATAACTGCTACATGGAGATAAATACAGAAAGTTCCAGGCTATTTATCATTATAATAGACTCAGATTAGGTATCCAGCAATAGAAAGGCACTCATAGTAAAATTATAGTAGCAGTTGAGGTCTAACATTTGTAAAATGTCTGTAAATCTGTTAATCTTTAAGGAAAGCTTAAATAAGGTATGTTTCAATATCGCAAGACATTTATATTGTTGCATTTTGAAATTAAAATATGAAGCTTCACGGATTTAATTAACTTATGGAGTTCTGAAAGTATCTGAAAGAGTGAAAATGACCGCGAGACTGAAATTTGTCATGAAGTCTAACAATACATAATTTAAAATATCCGCATGCCATCATTAGAACATGAATATAAAACGACCAAATAAAATGGCGAATCCATTCTCGAAAGAAGCGTCAGAATAACAGCTACAAATCACACACATACACACACACACACATGCACACACACACCCACACACACACACACACACAGACACACACACACACACACACACACACACACACACACACACACACACACACACACACACACACACACACACACACACACACAGACACACACACACATAGACACACAAAAAAGCTCAATTAATACAGCCATAATTCTTGCGAGAAACATGCATATAAAACACCCGTACGTTATTACTAAACAAAGCAATTTAGCGCCGATATATACCCATACGGCAGGCACCAGACGTAACACGAGCAGTGCCACCGATCTCGGGTTTCACGCCCGCGACCACCAAGTACCCTGGGTTAAGTGGGCCCCCTACCGCACGCGGCACCACACGCGAGAGCGGAAGAGGGCGGGGAAGGGAGGGGGAAGGGAGGGGGAGGGGAGGGGGAGAGGAGGGGAGGTGGAGCGGAAAGAAGGAGAGAAATGAAAGGGGAGGGGAGGGGATAGAAAGGTGAGAGGGAGGGGAAAAAAGGTGCGA
>BOPN01003401.1:70000-77500 GCA_017312705.2 Penaeus japonicus | reverse complement strand
TTTCCTCCTCTAAGCACCCTGTTTCCCTGTCTCTCTCTTCCTATTTTTTCTATCTCTTCTTTCTCTAGTTCCTTATCTTCTCCCTCTCAATTCCCCTCATTTCTATCTCTCTTCCTCTTCATCTGTCTATCCCTCTTTTTCTTCCTCTTCATCTGTCTATCCCTCTTTTTCTTCCTCTTTCTGTCTCTCCTTCTATTCTCCTTCTATCTCTCCCTCTTTTCCTCTTCTACCTCCCCCCCTCTTCTTATTCCGTCTCTCCCTCTCTTCTTCATCTTTCTCTCTCTCTCTCTCTCTCTCTCTCTCTCTCTCTTCTTCTTCTTCCTCTCGCTATCTCCCTCTCCGACCTTATCCTTTCTTAATCCCACGTGTAAACAGATGCACGATAACACTCAGTCTCTGCAACTTGTCCCTCACCCGCCCTGATGACGTCACTCCTTTCTCCCTTCCTGATCCTTTGCTTTTATTTATTTAATGAAACGAAAGAAGGCCATATTTGGGAAGATTTTTAAAGATGTTTTGGACAATTCTCTCTTTTTTAGGAATGTTTAGATAGTTAAAGTATGAATAGTTCGCGAGAAGAGCATTGTGCAATCCGATATTTAGGTCATGTGCAGAACAAATGTATACTATGTAATGTCAAGTCATGTAAGCCGCAATCTCATCTGTCATCATGTTTAAAACGTGTATAATACACTCGATGCCAAACATGTGTGAAGGTCAGTGTCGCCATGTAGTTGCGAACAACACACTCACACACACACACACACACACACACACACACACACAAAAACACACACACACACACACACACACACACACACACACACACACACACGCACACGCACACGCACACGCACACGCACACGCACACGCACACGCACACGCACACGCACACGCACACGCACACGCACACGCACACGCACACGCACACAGATAGATAGATAGATAGAGAGAGAGAGAGAGAGAGAGAGAGAGAGAGAGAGAGAGAGAGAGAGAGAGAGAGAGAGAGAGAGAAAAAAGAGAGAGAAGAGAGAGAGAGAGAGAGAGAGAGACTTTTGCTTTTGCTTCTCTCTATCATTCACTCTTTATCTCTCTTGTGTGCGAGTGTAATGGCAAAAGGCAAAGCAAGAGAGAGAGAGAGAGAGAGAGAGAGAGAGAGAGAGAGAGAGAGAGAGAGAGAGAGAGAGAGAGAGAGAGAGAGACAGACAGACAGACAGACAGACTTACACAAAAAAGGTAGAATTACAATTTCATGTAAATGTCTACTACTAAGTCATTCTCTCCTCCTCGGTGGGAGAGATGCGGGGGGGGGGGGGGGGGATCCATGTCACGGTGTCAGCTATCTGAGTCCTGATGACAGGGACGAGTACTCACTTGGTTGTCCTGGGGCTGTTACGGTTATTTTTTATTTTTATTTTTTATTATTATTTTCTTTAATGCTCTTTTTCCTTCTGTTTTTTTTTCTGTTGTTCTTTTCTGTCTCTCTGGCTATGTGTGTGTTTCTGTTTGTAGGTCTGTCTCTCTGTATCATTTTTTTATTTTTATTTTTTCTTGGTTTTTAGGTCTGTTTTTCTTACTCTGTCTTTGCTTGTCCGTCTCCCTGTCTGACTCATACTCACTCATTCATTCATTTCACTAACTTACTAACTCCCTCACTCCCTCCCTCCCCCCCCCCCCCCCCCCCCCCCTCCCTCATTCACTCACTCACTCACTCACTCACTCACTCACTCACTTACTCACTCATTCATTCTCTCTCTCCATCCTTCCATCGCCCCCCTCTCTCTCTCTCACTCATAAACCACACACAATGAAATGCATATTGCACATTCCCACCTGCGCACATAAACACATCATCGCGTGTATACCATTGAATAAACATACACGCCTCTTTTAAGACCCCTCTTAAGTCTTTTTTCCTTCTTCTTCTTCTTCTTTTTTCTTAGATTAATATCCTCCAAAATCCGAGCGTCCTTAAGATTGGAAGCGTATCCTGGGCGCGTCTCAATGTCAAGTTGGGACGATAAAGGTCTACCTCGCGGTCATATAATGCACCGAGTTGTGTTAAGGTGGCGAGGTTCCCGCTCTGCCATTATGGTGTCGGGTTTCCTCCCTTCTCTGCCACCCTTGTGCCCCTTCCTGGCATTCCCTCGTGCTCCCCTCCCCCCTCCTCGAGCCCTCGTACCCTGGCACGTCCCTACCCTGGCACGTCCCTCCCCCTCCTACTCCTACCCTGACACGTCCCTCCCCTACCTCCTCGTACCCTGGCACGTCCCTACCCTGGCACGTCCCTCCCCCTCCTACTCCTACCCTGGCACGTCCCTCCCCTACCTCCTCGTACCCTGGCACGTCCCTACCCTGGCACGTCCCTCCCCCTCCTACTCCTACCCTGGCACGTCCCTCCCCCACCTCCTCGTACCCTGGCACGTCCATACCCCACCTCCTTCAACCCTGGCACGTCCCTCCCCCACCTCCTCGTACCCTGGCACGTCCCTCCCCCACCTCCTCGTACGCTGGCATGTCCCTACCCCTCGTCCTAGTACCCTGGCACGTACCCTACCCCCCTCCTTGTACCCTGGCACGTCCCTCCCCCCCCTCCTCCTACCCTGGCACGTCCCTCCCCCTCCTCCTCGTACCCTGGCACGTCCCTCCCCCTCCTCCTCGTACCCTGGCACGTCCCTCCCCCTCCTCCTCCTACCCTGGCACGTCCCTCCCCCACCTCCTCGTACCCTGGCACGTCCCTCCCCCACCTCCTCGTACCCTGGCACGTCCCTCCCCATCATACTCCTACCCTGACACGTCCCTCCCCCTCCTCCTCCTACCCTGGCACGTCCCTCCCCCACCTCCTCGTACCCTGGCACGTCCCTCCCCCACCTCCTCGTACCCTGACACGTCCCTCCCCCCTCCTACTCCTACCCCTGGACATGTCCTCCCCCACCTCCTCGTACTCCTGGCACGTCCCTCCCCCCTCCTACTCCTACCCTGACATGTCCCTCCCCCACCTCCTCGTACCCCGACACGTCCCTCCCCCTCCTACTCCTACCCTGACACGTCCCTCCCCCTCCTACTCCTACCCTGACACGTCCCTCCCCCCAATTCCTCGTACCCTGGCACGTCCCTCCCACCTCCTCGTACTCTCTCTCTCTCTCTCTCTCTCTCTCTCTCTCTCTCTCTCTCTCTCTCTCTCTCTCTCTCCCTCCCTCCCTCCCTCCCTCCCTCCCTCCCTCCCTCCCTCATTCACTCACTCACTCACTCACTCACTCACTCACTCACTCACTCACTCATTCATTTTCTCTCTCCATTCTTCCATCGTCCCCCTCTCTCTCTCACTCATAAACCACACACAATGAAATGCATATTGCACATTCCCACCTGCGCACATAAACACATCATCGCGTGTATACCATTGAATAAACATACACGCCTCTCTTAAGACCCCTTTTAAGTCTTTTTTCCTTCTTCTTCTTCTTCTTTTTTCTTAGATTAATATCCTCCAAAATCCGAGCGGCCTTAAGATAGGAAGCGTATCTTGGGCGCGTCTCAATGTCAAGTTGGGACGATAAAGGTCTACCTCGCGGTCATATAATGCACCGAGTTGTGTTAAGGTGGCGAGGTTCCCGCTCTGCCATTATGGTGTCGGGTTTCCTCCCTTCTCTGCCACCCTTGTGCCCCTTCCTGGCATTCCCTCACGCTCCCCTACCCCCCTCCTCGAGCCCTCGTACCCTGGCACGTCCCTACCCTGGCACGTCCCTCCCCCACCTCCTCGTACCCTGGCACGTCCCCACCCTTCCTCCTCGTACCCTGGCACACGTCCCTACCCCTCCTACTCCTACCCTGGCACGTCCCTCCCCCACCTCCTCGTACCCTGGCACGTCCCTACCCTGGCACGTCCCTCCCCCACCTCCTCGTACCCTGGCACGTCCCCACCCTTCCTCCTCGTACCCTGGCACGTCCCTCCCCCACCTCCTCCTACCCTGACACGTCCCTCCCCACCTCCTCATACCCTGGCAGGTCCCTACCCATCCTCCTCATACCCTGACACATCCCTACCCTTTCTTCAATACCTTTCCCCCTCCTCCTTGCTCCTCCCTTCTCGCCACTCGTACAAACAAACATCTTAAGAGTGTGAGGAGCTTCTGGTGTAACACCGTTGATGGCCTCACTGTTATACGCTGCTGTTGTTGTTGCTGTTGCCAGTTGTCGTTTTATTTGCTTCTATTTTTTTTTCTCATATTCCAAGCAAAAGGTGAAGCAAATCGATATGACGTCATTTTCTGGTCATGTTTTCTTTAGGAGAAAATCCGGTTATTTGAATGAGAATAATTTAGTTTATATTAGTCTTTTTTTTTCTCTTGCAAACATTGCAGAATCTGAGGATTGTGTTCCGTGGCTTGTAATTAAGAAAAGTAGCAAACCGTTTAATTAATTCTGGTGAGTCACGCTGGGTAATGGAATGATTATCTTAATGATCATCTTCATCACATGTTCTTTTGTGTATAATCTTATAATTTAAAAGGCGAGTTTGTAGTTTATGCGAGATCATGGAGGGACAAATAAGCTCACGAGATTATATCTGCAACGTCGACCTTCGCCCTATATTGCAACGTGAGTCGGCTAGTAATGGCTAGGACTATATTGCAAACATTTCTATCAATGTCTTTAGCATCTGTAAGGGAAGTAAAGTTGCAACATTTAGGGGGGGGAAATCCCTTAAATGAGTTTGAATGTTGAATGGACAGGTCGTGGCGTGTTTACATTGCACAAGTGAATTATGAGATTCTCTTTGGCTTTTTTTTTTTTTTTTACGCTCATCTGGGCTATGTTTAAATTCACTAAATCACACTCGAGTATTTCTCTCTCTCTCCTTATCTATTCCTTTGATTTATGGAGTTTAATGGCCCGTGTTTATATTACGAGATTTATGTTTGTTTGATATCTGTGTACAGTATTATCCCATTTTTCTCTTTGGCGAATCGTACCTGTTATTCCAATATATACAATATTCCCGGTCTTTAAGATATTATCTATGGTTGATTTAGATAATGACGGTTATGGAGTCTAACATCTGAAATTTAATAAAAAAAAAAAAAAAAAAAAACACGCAAAAGATGGTTTGTACAGAGATTGCACAGAACGTTGTTGTGGATGTTGCAGACGACTGTGAGTGCTGTGTTGCGATAAGAGTTGCTGCCTCGCCGTGGGAAGATGAAAAGCATTCCACACTAACATACATTTTGCTTATGAATTATGTGATATGTTGCATCCCGAGGCCTTGTCAAATGGTGCAGAGAAATGTCTATGCTATCGTCTCATTCTTAATGAAGTGCGAGCGTAGGAGAAAAGTGTCTATGGTGAATAAGTATGATTGATTCTGATAATGTGAGATAATAAAAGACAAGTAACTTATTAATGCTAAATGGCACTGTTTGTCTATATTTGTCATTTCATTATCCATTAAAGCTTTCATATCTTTCGTCTTCTTTAACATTTCGTGAAAAATTTGTAAGCTTGTCATATTCTCCTTGTTTTAATAATGAATAAGCGTAAATCATTAGTGATAAAGGATATGATTTTGAGTGACAGGTTTTGGCGTGAGTTTTTCTACATCAAAGAAAATATATTCAGTTACGCGAATGCCACTGCAGCAAGGTACATGTATCCATAAGCAAAAATTCCACATATCCGAAGTATGTTGGCTGTAGTCGTACTTTAGGGAAAGTACTTTTAGTTGTTTACATTCTTAAAGAGCGGAAATCTACGGCGGCGAGTCGTAGGAAGTAGCAACGTTGGTCGAAAACAGTAGATAAATCTTTGCCACACAATTGGTGAATTTATAACATTGTTCCTCTGATTGAACCGACAGCGCGGGAAGAAAAAAAACAACAAAAAAACATCGATTATTTATTAGGATATTTCGTGTAAAAGCTCAGAGGGAGAAAACTTTTCATTTTTCATTAGTACGGTAACTCTAACCGCCATTTCACTCATCTTGACTTGGTAATAGCGTTCGAAAAAGCGGAGGGAGAAAAAAATTAAAAGCTTTATGGTTTCGCAATCAGGTTTTATTTTAGTCCAGGGGTCCCTACCTCAGCTGCCGTAGCTTGTCATTTCCTCCGCCAGATGTCTCCACCAGGCGCAGCAACAGGCGTGTCGTGGCGGGAGATTGTAATATGAAATCGTGACAGAGTGATTCCACCCAGCGCGAGGTGTGGCCGACGGGTGACGTGTGGCGACCGTCACCTCCCGGAGATGGTTGTTTACACATTCCTTAATGGTGTTTGGTTTTACTACACACTAAGTAGGTGAAAATGAAAGGTAGTGTTTGGTTCTCCTCGGCCTAAGGGTGAACGCTAAGTCCCTCGTAAATCAAGTTTATGAAATTTTCTCTATTTATTATTTCATGGTCATGAACATACGTTCAACACACAAGGCGATCACAAGTGTTGAAATGCTACGCACACACACGCACACACACACACACACACACACACACACACACACACACACACACACACACACACACACACACACACACACATATACATACATACACACGTCCGCGCGCGCACACACTCACATATAAATATACACATAGAAGCAAACAACCACACAACGAAAACACATACAAACACACACATATACGCACGAAAAACTAACCCTATTACCCGAAAAAGAGGAAAATATGACAAGTGTTCAAAAGCGAAATTGAAAATATGGGTTTCGATAATTACAGGAGAGCGTGGAGACTCTGGGAGATAAGGGAGGAGATAACAGGGCGCGTAATGAGAGAAGCGAGACGCCCCCTCAGACGGGTATTAGAGAGGGGAGAGAGAGCAAGGGGCAGGGGGAGGGCAGGCTAGTACCCCTCCTCTTCCGTTCCCCTCAACCGTGTCGTAGTGTTGAGAGGAAAGGAACGGAGATTCTATGCCGTACGTTGCACTCCCCTCTGACAAGTCATGGTTAGGGGAAGAACGAATAATTCCTCAGTCTTTTCCCCTCGGATGGGTCATGGTAGGAAAGGGGGAAGTGGGTAGTCCTTCGGTATTTTCCTCTCGGGTCAGTCATGGTACGGTAGAACGACTCAGTCATTTCCCCTCAGGTTAGTCCTTTGGGAAGAAGGCCATGAACATTTCCATTGTCCTTTCCCCCTCGATTGGGTCATGGTAGGACAGGGGGAATGAGCAGAACTTCAGGCCTTTCCCTCAGAGGGGTCGTAGTAAGGAAGAGGGGATGGGTTACCCCTCAGTCTACACCTCCCCCTCCCTCACTCACCTCCTTGGCAGGTCGCGTGAGAGAGAAAGGGAGGATTAACCCCTCAGTGTTTCCCCCTCAGGCAGGTCATGGTGGGGAAGAGGGGATAAGGAACCCCTCAGTCTTCACCCGCAGACCCCCCCCTCCTCCTCCTCCTCTTCCTCCTCCCGAGCAGGTCACAGGGAGGGAGGGGAGGGGAGGGGGGAGGAGCCAAGACGTTCCCACCGTGACGACGCCGCCACCAAGGAGGCG
>BOPN01003401.1:55000-57500 GCA_017312705.2 Penaeus japonicus | reverse complement strand
CGGTTAATATATTACCACAGTATATGTTCGTTCCGAGTTAATTTCTCATATCAGTGTATTCCCTGGTCGCATGACTGCTGGCGGTAAGTCACGGATTAAAGAAAGAGGTGAGAGGGAGAGGGGGAGAGGGTGAGGGAGAAGGAGAAGGAGAGGGAGAGGGAGAGGGAGAGGGAGAGGGGAAAGGAGACGGAAAGGGGCAGGAAGGGGACCGGGAGCGAGGAGGTAGCGGGAGTGGCAGTGGGAGAAGGAGAGAGAGAAAGAGAGAGAGAAAGAGAGAGTGTGTGTGAGTCTGTGTGTGTGTGTGTGTGTATGTGTAAGTTTGTGTATGTATATGTCCATGTATGTGTACGTGTGTTCATGGGAGAGAGAGAGAGAGAGAGAGAGAAGAAGATACGCGAGAAAAGACAGAGGAAGAGGAGAAGATACGCGAGAAAAGAGAGAGAAAGAGGAGAAGATACGCGAAAGAAAAAGAAAGAGAAAGAGAAGCCGAAAGCCAGACAGGCAGACATCCAGATATAGACCAAAACAAGAATAAAAAAAATAAAAAAAAAATAGACAGAGGAAGGGAATGATTATGAATGTTACTTCGTAGCTTCCGGTGTACCTGTGGCTTTTTACCGGCACCTCTTTACCCCTCCCTCTCCCCTACCCCCCCTACCCACTCCTGGCCACTCAAAGCCTTGGTGCCGCTCTCATAAAAGCCGTCAAAACAAACAATGTGGAAAAGGAGGCTTCACACGCAAGGGTATTGGTAACGAGTTCCTCCTGCGCTTCAGAGACGTATTTCCAAGGTCGTTACGAGTTTTTGGCCAATTCCAATTTCTCTAAGTAAACAAATACGAAAGAAGAAAATGTCTTTTCCTTTCTTTTCCTTTTTTTTCGTACTCGAGATATTGTAGATCCTCGTTCGGAAGTTCCGCCTTCAAGATTCCATTTAATCTTGTTATGATTTCGTGTCTTAATTAATAATCTTTTCCTTTTCCTTGCGCGTATGTGTGCGAGGCGTAGCTACACGTGTCAGGCTGGTATGTCCGTAAGTTTATTTTGAGATTCCCTTCAGCCGACGTCAAAAGTACGCATAGAGAGGGAGGGGGGGGAAGGGAAAGAGAGAGAGAGAGAGGGGGGGAAGGGAAAGAGAGAGAGAGGGGGGGAAGGGAAAGAGGGAGAGGGGGAGAGGGAGAAGAAGAGGGGGGAAGGGAAAGGAAGAGGGAGAGGGAGAGGGGGAGGGGGAGGGGGAGGGGGAGGGGGAGAGGGAGAAGAAGAGGGGGGAAGGGAAAGGAAGAGGGAGAGGGGGAGGGGGAGGGGGAGGGAGAGTGAGAGTGAGAGGGAAAGGACGAGGGAGAAGGAAAGGGAGAAGGAGAGGGAGAAGGAGAGGGAGAGGGAGAAAGGGAGAGGGGGAAAGAAAGAAAGAAAGAAAGAGAGAGAGAGAGAGAGAGAGAGAGAGAGAGAGAGAGAGAGAGAGAGGGAGACAGAGAGAGAAAGAGAGAGAAGAGAAAGGGAGAGGGAGATACCGGGCGGGGTATCTGCATTTCGCGTCGCCTGTTTCTTACGTTTGATGGCGAGAGTCAAGGGAGCTGATTTCGGTGCGAAACGGGAATTCTGACACTCTCTCCCTCCTTCTTCCACCTGCCCTTCCTCCCTCCTTCTTCCTTTTTTCTCTTTTCTCACATTCCTTTTCCATCCTTCCTTTTCCGTCCTCCCTAACCCCTCCCTCCACCTTCCCTCTTCCCTCCACTCTTCTCCCTCCTTCCTCCTCCCTTCCCCCTCCTCCCTCTTCCCCTCCTCCCTCCTTCCTCCTTTCCTCCCTCCCTCTTCCCTACTTCCCTACTTCCCCTCACCTCCTCTCTTCCTCCTCCTTCACCGTAGCTAAGGGAGGCGTGCGGGGGGCGGAGACACGGGGCAGAGACAGCTCAGTGTGCCCCGCCACGTCACAGTGCCCGCGTCTCTCTGCCGCGTCTCCTCCGTACAGTGCCATCCCTTCTGTTGCCCCGAAATTGTTTAATGTCTGTGATAGTGAAAAGAAAAAAGGAACAATGACCCTGATATATATACGTATTTGAAGTGACTGTGACCAGAAAGAAGTGTAGTTGTGATTAATAGTGGATGATGAACTGTACTATAAAGTCTAAAGTCGAAAACGGATAATAAAGTTTTACACGTATGTAATATTCACATACGTATGGGAGTGTGAATAGGGAAGCGAAAGATTTTTGAAACTAAAATATTGTGTAAACTAAACTGGGAATGGAATCAGCTGTCTATCTGTTTGTCTACCTGACAATCTATCAATCTGTCTGGCTTTCAGTCTGTCAGTCAGGTCATCTATTTATCGATCTATCTGTTTGCCTATGTATGTATGTATGTATGTATGTATGTATTTCTATAAGTGTGTGTGTATGTCTGTTTATCTATATACTTATTTGTGTATAAGTCTATTTATCTATTTGTCTATTCATCCATCTGTGTATCTATCTATCTATCTATCTATCTGTCTATATCC
>BOPN01003401.1:42500-47500 GCA_017312705.2 Penaeus japonicus | reverse complement strand
GAGGCCCTTGAGCAGCAACAGTGCCAGAGTGCCCACAAAGGGTCACTGTATCTCCTAGTAGCTGTACAGGATCAGCCTCATGATATTTGTTTACGCGGCGTTCTAGGCCGGTACCCATGGGCCCATTAGCCGCCGGAGCACCATCATTACCTGTTACCGTATCGGTGGACGGCAAGAAACAGCGACAGCGGGGGGGGGGGGGGGGAGGGTTTTTTCTTTCCCTCTGATTCATTTGAACTACTTCCAAGGATGACGTTAGTTAATTAGACTCATTCGTTACTCTTTCTCTGCCTCCGAATGTAAGCGACTTACGGATTTCCGGTCAGACACATTTCACCTACCCCCCTCACCCCCAATCCTCCTTTTTTTCAACCATGACGCTATTGCCAGCTGACGTTAGTATTAAACATGGTACTAAGAGCTCAACCTCTCATTCTTCCTTTTCAAATTTTACTCTCCAAGTTACGCGTTTATAATTTTCTTCTTTGAACATGACAATTTGGTTCTCCGGCCAGATTGGAATTTTTGCAACGTGCATGCAATAACTTGGCCGCGTATTCATCTATCTGTTTTTTTATGCAATTGATCATTGAAAAGATCTCAACAGTTGCAGTAACAACGCAAACCTACTATATTACATGTTTTAAATGTTCTGACCTTCTTTTCATTGTTTTTTTTTCCGTATGGTATATCCTCCTTTAGTCTAGAAAAGATGGCTTTTCTAAGAAAGTTCCTTATAAAAAAAAAAGGTCACCAATCACGCAATTTGCAAAAAAGATTAAGAAAAAAAAACGCAAAGTTGCCGAGGTTAGGGCAGTGACTGAAAGGCTATGACCATCTTTAAGATCTATATCGAATGATAATTGCGTTCACAAGAAAGATCGATAGTTAGAATATTTCCGCTATATATATGTATATGTATGAGTATATATGTGTGTATATGTATATATATATATATATGTGTGTGTGTGTGTGTGTGTGTGTGTGTGTGTGTGTGTGTGTGTGTGTGTGTGTGTGTGTGTGTGTGTGTGTGTGTATGTGTGTGTGTGTGTGTGTGTGTGTGTGTCTATCTAATAAACTTTATATTATCAAAATATCTATTAACACATACGCAAACACGAAAAGCATATATATATATATATATATATATATATATATATATATATATATATATATATATATATATATATATATATATATATATGTATATATATGTATATATATATATATATATATATATATATATATATATATACATATATATACACATATATATACATCTGCGTTTTCGTGTTTGCGTATGTATTAATAGATATTTTGATAATATAAAGTTTATTAGATAGACACATAGATGTACATATACACTTGTGTGTATCTACTGTATACATATACGTTTTTATCTGGAGCAGTATTAGATTAATATACTTAATTCCACGAACATCTTGGAGTAAACAGTCTTACCAAACAAGGAAAATATGTTTACGGCAAAACTGGCCAAGGAAATAATGAAGAAGTACGTACGTAATGTCTGTATCTTCAGCTGTGGGGAAAGTCTTGTAAACGCAGACAGCACGTTTATGCAGTTTAATTCGCCGTAAATCCAACGTTCTTATAAGAATTGCGATTCGTCTATGTTGACTCAGAGGGGGAATGATCATGTTTTGGCATATGACCTCTTTTTTTCTCATGGATTGTTCATAAAACGTCTAGATTTACTCATAGATTCTATATTTGAAAATGAATGATAGATATATATTTATCCACTTTCTAACATCACGTATTAAGACAACTGTGTATAGATAACAATCAAATACTAACTGCAAAATTCTAAGGAATTGTGAACAGCTGTGCCGTTCCTCGAGCCGGCTGGTAACTTTGTCTCAAAAACCGCAAAAATCTTATACCCAGATGTTCCCTATGTTCAGCTTGGTTTATTTTTTTAAGTTTGTTTGGCAACTAGTATCTAAAAAAAGCTAGTTGAGTAAATAAAATACAGTTATACACCAGCTGTGGCATTAATTTATGACGAAATCTGAACGCGTTCGTAACATTTCTTTCTCATTCCAGGTGGCGTAGACAAGGGCCACCGCCCACGAGTGGCTAACCTGCGGCCAGGATCCCCCGCCCACCGATCTGACGCCCTTAGTGTCGGGGACTACATCCTGGCAGTGAATGGTATCAAAACGCACGCCCTCACCCACGCCCAGATCGTCTCTCTCCTCAAGAACGCGGGAGAGAAGGTTGATCTGGAAGTCGAATATGAAATTCCAAATTCACGTAAGTAGATATTTTTCTTTTAGTTCATATTTTATTGCATTTTGAATCATTATTCATACGTGTACACATGTATTATGTGTACGTGTACGTTCATATACACACGTGAGTGGAAATCTACGCTATTTGAAGAAGGTTAGGTTAAGCATAGCAAACATTTTTGTATGTGCGCATAACATAAACTAACATTTATATTCTTAAACACTTCCTGTCAAGTGCCAAATGTTGTCATTTTTTAAAGTGTCGTCTCATTTGTCAGTTTTCTTGACGGTAAAATATATGATATATTACTAATAGTCATACTGACTGTATGTTATGTGGTATCCACGGTTGTTTTTATTAATGAATTTTGGGGGAGAGTAACGTTTTATGAAAAATATTATAAATGGTGAAGAAGTACACATTTTAGTACAGTTCGTATAAGAATAAAGCAGGAATCTTATTTGTTCAGTTTTTAGCTAGTGAATTATATATAGTGATTTAATTTTATTTGTATTTAGATTAAATATTGTCACTGAGATTTAAAAAATATAATAGTTATCCTCAAAAAGAGGTCTACATTGTTCGTTTTCTGTAATACCTCCTTCATTTGGGAGTAACTTATATAAAACGAAATTTATTTCCTTTTAGTTTCCGTAAATTCCTTAGCTTCGATATGATTACAGGATATGTTAACTTGCATTTTCTATCCATTTCTAATTCTGAGAAAAAAAATGATGAATTTATAACTATCGAACTAGGTACACCGTTAAATTTTACACGAGAAAGAAAACAATGACAGGTTAACAACACCCACTCATAAACCGAACAAATCACAGATTGTTTATATCATCATATCAACCACAAATCCATAAACAAAACCAATAATGTGTAACCAGAACACTGTTGTTCGGCAAAATACATTAAAGCTTTTAAACAATTTTAATCAGTGAAGTTGGAATATATGAAATATGACTGCTGCTACTACAGTTCTTTTATTGTTATTGTTTTTTATTATCCTTATCTATATTATTATTGCTATTTTTATTATTCTTAGTATTGATATCTATTATTTATTTTCTATTCATAACGTTCTTTTATATCATTGTAATTATGCTCATCATCGTAATCGTAATTATTAACATCATCATCTTATTTTTGTTGTTATTATCATAGTTATGATTTCTTGATAATAATGACATAAATATGAAAAAAAAATAAAACTACGCTGTTGCCCTAATCTTATCTAACTATAAATTCTCTCTGTTTTCATTGTGTTTTGAGTCTCTTCGCTTCTTTTTCGGCCGTTATTCCCTTTTGTATTGCTATCTTCATTTTCTTCTTAGTATTATCTAATTCATTAAGTAATTAATTATTTTAGCGTCCCTTCATCCGCTGATCTTCGTTTTCTTTGTTCTCCATTTTCTATATTTCTGTTTTCCCCCATTTTTTTCGTCCTCCAATTCGTTTACCTATTCTTTCTTTTTCTTCCAATTTCTAGATATTCATTTCAATCCACTTATTTTTCATATATTTCCGTCCCTATCTTTTTCTTCTCCTTCTCCATCTCCATACTTCTATTTTTCCCTGTGTGATGTGTGTTTTTATCCTCCGTTTTCTCTTTGTTTACTTTTTTCATTTCGACGTGTCTCTTCTTCCCTCATCATATGTTTTTTTTCTGGTTCTTTCTCTCCTCCTTTCCTTCCTTCCTCTCTCTCTCTCCCCTTTTTTGTCACCCCACCCCCCTTCTACCCTCAGCTGCCCCCCCCCCCTGTCTCTGGGAAGTGTTTATTGGTTGAAGAGTTTTTTTTTGGGGGGGGAGACAACACATATCCCTTTACAACGTCCACTGACTCCCTGCTCCTCATTTTTTCCCTTCTTCCTTCTTCATATTTCCTTTCTTCTCCTTATTCCTTCTTTCCTCTTTCTTCATTTTCCCTCTCTCCTCCTTCTTCCTTCCCCCTTTTTTCTGTCCTCCCTCCTTTTTCCTCTCTCTTCCTTCAACCTTCTCTCTCTTCCTCATTCCTCCCTTCTTCTTTCTTCTCCCTCTATCCTCTTCCCTCCTTCTTTCTGCCTCCTTCTTCCTCCTTCCTCCCTTCTTCTTCCTTCCTCTTTTCTTCCTCCTTCGTCCTCCCTCCCCCTCTTCCTTCCTCCCTCCTTCCTCCTTCGTCCTTCGCTCTTCTTCCGTCTTTCTTCCTCCTTCTTTCTACCCTCTTCTTCTCCCTCTCTACTTCCCTATCGCTTCTTCTACTCCTTTCTCCCACCACCTTCCATCTTCCTTCTCCCTGTCTCTTCTTTTCTCTTTGTCCCTCCCTCTTTTCTCTTTCTCTCTCTCCCTCTTTCCTAATTTTCTCTTCCCCCACATTTTATTTCCTTCTCACAATTATTTATTTCCTTCCTCCTCCTCCCCTCTCCTTCCTTCCTCCTTCCCTTCCCCCTTCTCCCTCCCCATCCCCCCCCCCGTACTCCTCCCCCTCCTAATCAACCCTTTGAAAAGGCTGTCTCAAATGTCGTGCCAAGCGTCCGTGTCAAGTGGCTCGTGTCATCTGTGTCATGGCACTGCTGATGGCTGGGATCTGGTCCGTGTCATTCTTCTAATCCGCCCTACTTGGTGGTCGAGGTAAAGGGTGACGGATGACAGCGACGGGTTGTGAAGTTTGACGGGTGACGGCGATGGGTTCTGAAGGGGGACGGGTGACTCCGACTGGTTCTAAAGGGTGACGGGTGAGAGTGACGGGTTCTGAAGG
>BOPN01003401.1:27500-35000 GCA_017312705.2 Penaeus japonicus | reverse complement strand
TGTTAATCTATTTATTTGTCTATTCTCTGTATCTATTCAGTTTATAGGGAATAGTTTGTTTTACGAGAACAACATTCACATCAATTTTGAGGTCGAAAATTAAATGATTCGATATGTTGTGCGAAGTTGCGTTGTCTATAATAAGCAGTATATTATTTATTAATGAGCGTTATAATACTGTATATAAATAGGTAATTATAATATAAATTAACTTCCCGGATATGCGCTAAGTAAACATTCTTGAAATGAGTGTTGATATTGTATAATTATCTTGTTTCGTGGACAAAAATACAGAAAAAATGGGGAGGGATATGTACATTTCCGGAGGGTCTCAAGAGACAAGCATTCACAGCATTTTAATGAAGAAAAAAACTGTCCGTGGAAAGAAAAGATTGAGAAGAATGTTAACTTATTCTTATATTCTTATTCTTGATATGAAGGTTAATGAAACGATTGAGATGGCGAGTGGATGTTTAAAGAAAAAAGAAAAGAAAAAAAAGAAAAACATTAAAAAAAAATAAAAGATAAAAACAAGAAGGGATAGATAGAAAGTTTAATAAAATGAGAAAAAAAACACGATAAACCATATTTTAAGATACATTAGAATTAGAGAAAGAGAAAGAGCCAGATAAAAGAGAGACAACAAGAGAACAACGATGGGCGTGCTATAAGGATTAGTGTTGGCATGTAAGAGAACTGAAAATGAATACTGAATGGTTTGTTGACTTGAACACTTCCCACCTATGCTTTTTTTCTCTCTCCTCTCTCTCTCTCTTCCTTTTTTTCTTTTCTTTGACACTCTACCTTTCACTTATTTGTTTAACGTTTTTATTTAGCTTAAAGAGACGACTTCCATTTATTCTAGTATTCAAACTCATTAGCTAGAGAGTCACCCTATGAAATACGAAAATACCTAATCACGAAGTACCTTCTAAAGAAGAAGAAAAAGAACATTAAATTATGAAAAGTGAATACATCTAATGAAAAAAAACAAAAACAAAAAAACGGACAAATCCATCACACAGATACCAATCATAAAGAACTAACCAACACGTCGAGAATTGACAAGTCATAATCGAGTACTTTGAGGAAACATATCCGACGCTCAGATCACGTGATGTGACGTAAGAAGACGTGATTAATTAAGAAGTGGTGCGACGTATCTTAACCCATCTTGACGTAGAGATGTGATAGTCGGAAAAGGGTTAATTAAAGACTTAACCGGAAGTCTTACCTGAGAGGGTGTATGGTTCGAGATGGTGCAAACTTGGACACCAGGTAAGTAAGACTGTTCTATTTGATGTGTGTGCGGATGTGTCTGTGTATATGTGTGTGTATGTATGCGTGTGGCTCTGTGTGTGTGTTTGTGTATGTGTGTGTGTGTGTCTGTCCCTGTATTCCTTACTTACACAAGTGCATTTTATTTATTTGTTTATTTCGTATCTATTTCATTTTCCTCATTTTATCACAAATTTTGGAATATAATGAATATTATTGATAATCGGAATCTATTTAGAATTATCCAATAGCTAGATTTCAAACTAAAACAACCGCTAAAACCTACTATATGTTATAAAACCTTTAACTTCAGTTCATAGTAATTTAAAGTTAATTCCCGTAAGACCCTTTTGTAACTCCGAACCAAAGGTCTTTCCTTCTTCCTGTGAATCAATGCCCAATGCATTACCGGCATATTCTTAAGTGGTTTTGCGTCGGGGGGTATTAACACCTAATTAAGATTGTGTAAGAAATGAGAGGTACCATTAGTGAATGTTCGCAGACAATGTTCTTGACGTAACTGTCTCTGGGTCGAATACTTTGTCCTGAGGTCACGTGATCGACATCCTCTGAATGCCGGATAAAAAAAAAAGAAAAAAAAAACATGCCTTTTTCGAGACTTTGACAAGAAATGTCTGAAGAACACGTGAGCATCTTAAATTTAGCACAGAAGAGACCAAATCTCACTCGGGTTGTTCTTGAAGATCGACATGTGCGTATTTAGGTGCCCGACACAAAGAACAGGGCGAGGTGCGTTGTCTTTGTCCTCATAGACAGAATGCTTATTAGAATTCCTCAATAATGCTGCTAAGCTAATAGCATTTACCTCTTTATTTGTATAATGTTTATTGATATAGATATTAACTTCGTACCCCTCCTCTTTCTTTATATTATACTGTCCAGTCGTAAAGCATTGTTAAGTATCTCACCCACTCGCATCTTATAATTCAGTCAAAGGTATTTTGATAAGGCATTTTCCAATTATACCGAAAACATTTCTTTAAGGTCGACGACAGCAGCCAAATATCTCCATTAGACGCTCGCTACCGGGCTTTTGAAGTAGAACACCCACCTCCACTCACCACCTCGTGTTTTGTCGTCGTTTTTACGTGGACACACTGACAGAATCCCTTAGAAAAAGTCTAGTTACGTTACATTTAGAACCCCCATTTTCAGCCCCAATAACATATCCATCCTGTGAGCATCTCCTTTCCCCTCGGCCGTGTCAACAAGCAAGCTGTTTACCTTCTTCTCCACCCGCGTCTCCTTCTTTGCTCTGGCGAAGGAGATCGTCAGCTGATCGTAGACGTAGAGATCGTACCAGGAGGTTGTGTCTTGGAAGCAGCTGTAAATAAACATCTTGTCGTCACGATTTACATCTGCTCTTTAGCCGGATTAGACGGCGGGAACAAGGGCTAAGGGAGAGTCTTTGTGCAATGGTTTATCCACGACATGACACCTGGCTGCTACTTGTTTATTTTCCCGCCAATTCCATGGTTGATGTGGCCATTATCGTTCCTTCGGTCCGCAAAATCCTGGGAGACAATTGCACACAGTCAGACCACCGTTTTACAGCGCCTCCAAATCGCAACATGTGCACAGGGCAAGATCTAATGGATGTGAGTCACCTCATTAAATCTATCGCCGCGACGGAGTTAAGTCTGTGTGAACTAAAGCGCTTGATGGTTAGGGATTTATAGGGATCTAGAATTTTATACTAGAACTCAAGTTTTTTTCTCAAAGAAATTAGTTGCTATCTTGATTATTAGATAATTACTTTACTTGTTATACATTACTGATGCCCTATGAACATATTTGGAATTTGTAAACACATTTATCAAAATAAGTTTGGCAGACCGTTAAGAGACAGGTACGAAATAAAGTTAGATTCCAGACCTGAAAATAGAATCTAGCTTGTTGTTGAAACTATATAACTTTATATTCATAATGAACTTATTTTATATATCTGTTTTCTTTTCAAACATCATATCAATTCACGAGTGTGCTTTTCACATTAAAAAAAAATTATACACGAGCAGAAAATATAAGATACAGTAATAAAGTTAAACGCAAGTTATTCACATTCACAGTTGCAAATTATCGGTGTAAAATCCTTAGCCGTGAGGATGCAAAATGCACCGAATTTTCCTCCAACACGACACCAGCAATGTTATCGCGCATTCCCCTTGCATCCTGCAATGCCGTGAAACGCGCCCACGCCTCGGCCATCATAGATAAGGCTTCATCCAGCCCCAGCCTAGCACCTCGGTGGATCTCCCCGATACAAATTCCTCTCCATCCGAGGCGATTAACCGACGTGATTAAAGTGATTTGTTCGTCCATAGATCAGCGCAAAGTGTTCATTTACGTCGTCGTGTGGAGACTCCCTGGTTGCAGGGGATTGACGGCTCGAGCGAGGAGATGAACCCGTCGGGTGTCGTTTGCAGGGGGATCGGGTCGCAAACAGACAAACAAGGAGGGAGGGAAGATATGGTAAAGGGGAGGGGTTTAGGATGAAGAAAACGGGAAGAGAAACGGTAGTTCGTGTGAGAAACGGAAGTAACGAAGTAAAACGGAGAGGATAAAGAGAGGAGATAGATGAAGAGAGAGAGAGAGAAAGAGAAAGAGAGAGAGAGAGAGAGAGAGAGAGAGAGAGATAATAAATACTATAAGGAAGGGATGGAGAGGGTGGGGGTTACGATATCACGAGTCGCGGACGGATTCGATCCTAACTAAGTCCCCCCCTGCGGTTACGTCGGCGGTCCTGCGGTAGAAGAAACGTCAGGAGTTGGATCCCCTTCGCCCCAAAAGAAACAGATACGGGATCGAGGCGCAAGAGGGAGTGTCAGATCGTTTAAACAGGAGCTTCGTAGAATTAGATCTTGTGTGGATCGAGTCGAGTGGATAACGGGGGCAAGAAGATCCGATCCACAAGGCGTGTTGGAAGGAAGTGGATAAAGGAAGACCAGATCGAGGTGGATAAAAATCTAGATGGGAATGGGATAAGAAGGGACGCGAGAGAGAGAGATAAGGAAATGACAGAAGAGATAAAGAGAAATATGAAACAGATTGTTACCGTTGTCCCTGATGCCAAAACTTACTACGTCAGAGAGAGAAAAAAAAACAAGTGAATAATGATATACGATATAATCTCCATTTTTCTCCTCTATTTCCGGTCTCTTTAGCTTTTTTACTATGGTTCTCTCATTTATAATTTCTTCTCTTATTTTTTTCTCCCCTTTTGTTTATATTTAGCATTTACTTTCTCTCCGGGTTTTAAAAGTTTCAAAGAAGAAATTCCGTTACGCAAACTTACCCGCCAACTTTTAAAATAGTAATTGTAAATGGTCTTAGGCAGAATACTTCGAACGTTTGTAGTTTATTGCAGTCATAACTATTCTTTTAGTATCGTCATATATTCTTATAATCACTGAGATCCTTATCAGTGCGATCCTTATCAAAGATATTGTGACATCATCCTTATCCTTCGTGTAACATTGAGAGTATTTGCGGTCCTCGGCGCAATTATCTTGATCTTTAGTATCTTCATTGTCAACAGGATTGTTATCTGTATTTTCAGTTCAGCTTGCATGTCTATTAATCAACAGTTTTATTCATATAACAATTAACAATAACAATAACAATATTATTTAATATTGATAATGTATAATATTGAAGTAAGAACGTGCTCTTATGTAAAAAAAAAAAAATATATATATATGTATGTATATATATATATATATATATATATATATATATATATATATATATGTATATGTATGTATGTATGTATGTATGTATGTATATATATATAAATATATATATATATATATATATATATATATATACATATATATATATATATATATATATATATATATACATATGCATATATATGTATATATATCCACACACACACACACACACACACACACACACACACACACACACACACACACATATATATATATATATATATTTATATATGTGTGTGTGTGTGCGTGTGTGTGTGTGTGTTTACTCATGAGAAGAGGCTAATTCACTAAGAGAGAGAGAGAGAGAGAGAGAGAGAGCTAGAGCGAGAGCGAGAGCGAGAGCGAGAGCGAGAGCGAGAGTGAGAGGGAGAGCGAGAGCGAGAGCGAGAGGGAGAGCGAGAGCGAGAGCGAGAGCGAGAGCTAGAGTGAGAGAGAGAGAGGGGGGAGTAGGGAGAGAGAGAGAGAGGGGGGGGAGGGAGAGAAAGAGAGAGAGAGAGGAGACAGACAGACAAACGGACAGACAGACAAACGGACAGACAGACAGACAGAAAGGCAGACAAACAGACAGATAGACAGAAAGGCAGACAAACAGACAGTCAGACAGACAGACACACAGACAGACAGACAAATAGACAGACGGACATGTAGACAGGCAAAAAGAGAAAGAGATGAAGAGACGAAGAAAAAGAAGATAAAACAAAGATATCCTAATTTTAATGCTCAAGAATTTGTCCCATTGCACATCTATAAAGATTTCATTAATAGCTTACACAGCTGACTGGTAGGATTTGAGAGAAAAAAAGGAAATCTGTTATCAAGAATATATTCCTACCCACAAAAATCGGCGAATAAATCTTTTTGTCAGACCAACATTCGTGACAAAAAACAACAACAACAAATACTCCAATAACAATAACAGTTCCAAAGAGACCAGTTTCGCACCCTACTTCTCACCACCTGCTGTCAATTACTCCAACGCTATGCAGGTGGAGACCTCTAGAGGCTCGAGATTCCTTCGTAATAATTCTACGCATTCCAAACGGGTGAGTTTCGGTTGGCATGGTTGGCAGTGCTAGTTATGAGGAAGACGTACCTTGCTACTGTTAGCTGGCTACTCTACGTTGTTTTGTAATGTTGGGCTACTGTTGATTTGCCGTTTTACTGTTGTTGTCACTCGTTTTTGTTTTTGTTTTATCTTCGTTGTAATATGTTGGTAATGTTGTTGGTGATTCGATAACAGTTTTATGACTATGGTGTAAGAAAGGAGAGTAATGTTGGTAATGATGTCCATGCAGTTGCGATGTTGGCAATGGTCATTGTTTACGGAGCTGGGTGTTTTAGCTTTGTGCTTGTGCATGACCTAGTGGTGTTGTGGTCGCGATGAGATTTTGTTGCTTGATTGCAATCGGTATCATCATGAATAAAACATAATGTTGAATGTTTATGTTCTGTAAATTCGCTTCTTATTCGTTATTTCATTATATACAATGGATGATTATGGTTCCATGTATTAAGTGATTGAAGGTCGATAAAGATTTTGTTGTATATATGTCTTTTATGTATATATTGATTTTAACGATATAAATGTAACTGGTATAGTCAGTATTCTATGGTGCAGGCGGCGGAGGTGAGTGGCGATGGTGTGTGTGTGTGTGTGTGTGTGTCACCTGCCAATGTGGTTGGAGTAGTCAGTATCTAGAACAGCCGCCCGAGACCCAGGGTAGAGCAGCTGTGGGCGGTTTGGTCAGCCCATGGGCGTCGTGGCTACAGCACGGGCGCAGTGGGCAGGGCGCAGTGGCCAGGGCGCGGGCGGCGGGGGCAGAGTAGGCCGCAGCGGTGTCGCGGGCTGGCGAGGCTCCGTCACCAACCGCACTATTCCTGGTCTGGCGCCCAGCCACGTGGTGCCACCAGGCCGCCCGTGGGCATATTTCCTCGGGAATAGTAAACCTATCATAAGCGTGGGCGTAGGCGTAGGGGCAGAGGAGTGAGCTTAGACGTAGTCCCTTTACGCCCCATTCCCGGCGGTTCGTAAGGCGTCGAGCCCTTCCGTGGCACCAGCGGAAGCCTCGACCCCATTTGCGACAACATCGCGGCTGGGTGTCGAGTCGCTACTGCGGGTGCCAGCGGGCCGTCGGTACCGCCCGGGAGTGCCAGCCATTCAGTGCCGGGGTCATCGGCGGTGCGAGGAGATAGTGAAGACGGAGGAGCACCTGTATCAGCCCACACGCCCGTCGCGTTGCCGCTGTCACTCGTGGGCGCGCACGCTGGATGCAGCTACGCCAGCCAGTGTCTGTTCGCCGCGCCCTCCGTTCGCATCTCCGTGACATTGTGGTGATTAGTGATCGAAAGGGAATTAAAGAAAAATATCGGTGATGATAATGAGAAAGAATTGTTCATTCGTGATGTAAAGTATAGCTGCAAATCTTACGTTACTTCAGTGGAAATGTGAATTATTTCTCCTGTGAAA
>BOPN01003401.1:17500-22500 GCA_017312705.2 Penaeus japonicus | reverse complement strand
CTCACTCTCCCTTGACCTCTCTTCGTCCCACTCCCTCTCACTCTTTTTCAACTTGTCTCCCTTCCTCTTCCGCAATCTCCCTCTCTCTTTTTCAACCGCTCTCCGCCCCTCTCCCTCTCTCATATTCCTCTTCAACCTCTGTTCGTCCTTCTCCCTCTCCTTCTTTTTTCACTTCTCTCTCGTCCCTCTCCCTCTCCCTTTTTTCACTTTTCTCTTCGTTCCTCTCCCTCTCCCTCTTTTTCCAACCTCTCCCTCGTTCTTCTTAAACCTCTGTCATTCCTGCCCAGCGTATCGGTTTTGTCCTCCCTCAGTCATGGGCAATAAAGCGATCTAGTGTAAAAACTCGAGTTATGCCGCTAAGCTACTAGTTGTTCAAATCGACTTCTTCGATGGTTACTTACGAGACAACCAGGAAATTATGATTAGTTCTGGACTATGGGAACGATTTTTTTTCTTTCGTTCTTTTTTTTTTTTTTTTTTACACACCTGTACCCCATTGGTGTATGGTTGCCAATTCTCGATGCGCTGGTGTAGTTTTCAGCGACCTCCTTTTAAACCCGAGGGGGGGAAAAAAAGAACGATACTTGTAACTGATTGATCTGAAGGTCTGTGTCATAGAACCGACGTCGAACTAATGACTCCGTGATGATAGACTGACAAGCTGATAGATGCGACCTTCGCCGTGTCAGAACAAAGTACGCCAACTTCCGAGAATTCGTATAGAGCGTCTATAGAACTATAGTCTTTCAATGCTGTTGTTGCTGACATCAAAGAGGTATTTGTTTTAAAAGAGAAGGGGAGCCGTAATCGAATTCGGCCGTGTTTACCTTGTGTAGGGACGACGGGCTTAAATTTAATCCCCTTAGACGTCCGAGCCATGATCAGCACGTGGGGCCCAAACCCGCGCGTGGAAGCGGAAGATAAACACGTTTGTCAAATCCCGATGCGAGATTAACTTACGGTTGTCATTGGCGTTCAGAATATATCACAGAGAAGAGGGAAGTAATAAGAGTAATCATGTTTCGGTTAGTGTGCAGTGCCACGAGAATGTTGGAGTACCCGACGGCAGGCAGTGACGGGCACGGCTCTGTTGGCAAGGCATCCACTCCAAATACCAACACTTGCCTCTCTAAGGACGCCAAGACGACAACTGTTCATTCGTTGTCCAAGCTGTCTCGGGCACAGCCAGGTGTCTCAAATTAGAGAACAATGATACTTGTGGTTTAAGACACATGTAACTTTGATTAAAAGCTTGTCGTTGTTTTGAACATTCTAGAGATATGTGAGAGTTGTTTGGCACTATACGTCCCCTTAGTAAATTAGTCTTGATTGTTTTACATCTCCTTTTACATGTGTGGTTTTGTTTTCATCAGGGATTGCAGAGGAATAAATGAAGTGTTTGTGGCTCAGTACAAAATAAAGTTGGTAACAGAAGAAAAATGAATTACTGCAATTTGGTGTAGATAAAAGAGAAGTGAATTGATGTAAACTGATTTTTAGTGTTATAGTTTGCATCCTCATCTATAGCCTGGTAATCCGAATGAAAGCAGATAATTAACAGCAATGATTAGACAGAGCAGCTCAGTCAGTGTGCTTAGATGAGACACTCGCGCGTGAGTGCCAATTGCGGGTGTGTGTAGTAGGCGCGGGAGGAGTGACAGGATGTCCGGCGGGCGGCGGCTGGACTGGCGCGGGTCGTCCGGGTCCCTGTGGGGTCGCGGGCGTGACCACGGCAGCGGGACAGACAACCTGGACTTGCTGAACGGCGCCCGTCACATAGTGCCACCGTCGGGCGATGGGCGGAGCGCCACCCATGGCCGGCCGCGCCGCAAGGGGCTGCGCAAGCGCTTCCTCTCCCTGACGGAGGGCCTCACCAGCTTCCTCTCCGGCGACAAGAAGGAGAAGGAGCCGGTCAAGCGCTCCGCCTTCCGCCCCTTCGACCATTCCACTGACCTCGACGTCGACCTCGTGAGCGGCTACTGCTCCGACTACAGCTCCGACTGTCGCACGGAGTACCGGCGTAAAAACAGCAACTCCAGCATGTCCTCGTTCAAGCGCAGCATGTCGCCGTGGTCGAGCCCCGTGAACGGCCGCAGCGGAGGCCAAATGGTGAGCGGCGCGGGCACTCAGAGCGGCCCCCTGGCCAGCGCCAAGCCCCAGGGCCCTGTCAAGGCGCCGCCCAGCCCGCCGCCGCGTCGCTACTCGCTCTGGGCCATGGACGTCCAGTACGACCACTACTTCTTCCCGGATCCCCTGCGACCCAACGCCCCCGTCAGCTACGTCCCGCCCCCGCCTCCGCCCGTGAAGCCGCCCCCGCCGCCCCCGCCCATCCGCTACTTCAACCTGGCACCGCCCGCGGCTTCCTCCATGAGTCGCCAGACATCCCCTCGCCCCTACCAGCCCCCGTCCCCCTCCGTGGCGAGGCTCCTGTCAGCCAAGCGGGCGTGCTCTCCGCCCTCACCCCGCTCCCACAGTCCCTTCCGGGGCGGCACACCCCCTACGCCCAGGGTCACTACGCCTCTGGGTTCACCGGTATTGCGTGGGCGCAGTAAGTCCGACAGCAGAACCGAGTCGTCGCGGGCGGGGTCGGAGAGTCGGGGACACGACTCGAGGGCGGCTTGGTACCGCAGGAAGTCACAAGCGAGAAAACGGGCGCAATCACGTTAGTACACTTTGCAACATTCCGCTTTAAGGACTGGTATATTTTGCAACACCACTTTAAGACCTGGGTCGTGATTCTCAACTCATTCTATTCTCACGAGTGAATTTCGTACAACATCCAACATATAAACTCTCATCATAAAAACACAAACATGAAATCCCACAATGCTACTCAAGCTTTAAATAACTTCAGTTTCTTTAATTATTTAGTTGAACAATATTCCATTTGACGCTTGCTGTCGCACTTGAGGAACGCGGAGTCACTACACATACAATATAGTGATCTTTAAGAATGTTTATTGTTTCGAGACAGAGTGAGGAGGGGGGGAAAGGGAGGGAGCAAGGGATAGAAAAAGAGAGAGAGACAGTGATAGATAGAGGCTGAGTGAGACAGTGAGAGAGCGAAGGTGAGAAAAAAAGAAAGAGATAGAGAAAGACAGTGAGAGTGAGAGTGAGAATGAAAGAGAGAGAGTGTGTGAGAGTGAGAATGAGAGTGAGAGTGACAGTGACAGAGAGAGAGAGAGAGAGAGACAGTGAGAGACAGAGACTGAGAGAGAGAGAAAGAGAAAAAGAGATAGAGAGATGGATAGAAAAAGAGACAAAAAGATAGAAAATGGAACAGAAAATGAGAAAGACAGTAAATTAAATTAAGAAACGGAAAAGCATGATATCACACAGACTCAATATGATTATGATTGACGTTATATCCAAGGAATTCCATGGCGCGTCAAGCCCTTCACTCGGTTCACATTAACGTGACAATTTAGTCTCGAGGGTGACGTGGCTCTGCATGACACCCCTTTCTGCATGGCTGCCAGCGCGTGATGTCAAGGGGAATATCATGACAGGTAGATCCCTCTTTTCGAAATTTATATAACTTCGACGCAAAATAAAACGATGCTCTCTGTGTGAGCCGCTCGTTATTTCCAACGTAAAAGGTCCTCAAAGTCATTTTCGTTGACGTACCAAGACCCTCAGTGTTAATGTACGATCCATTATATCTAAACAACTTTGCTATCTCAAAGTTCGCCATCTTAGGTGCCCAGAAGGAAGCCTCGTCGCATAAACCAAAAGGTCGCTGGGTGATCGTATCTCAAACGCTGTTTAAATGCACTATTTTTCACCCGACTTTGCTCTTTCTCTCTCTTTCTTTCTTTCTCTCTCTTGTTCTCTTGCTCTCTTGCTCTCTCTCTCTCTCTCTCTCTCTCTCTCTCTCTCTCTCTCTCTCTCTCTCTCTCTCTCTCTCTCTCTCTCTCTCTACTCTCTTGCTCTCTCCTGCGCTCTCTCTTTTCTCTTCTCTCTCTTTCTCTTTCTCTCTCTCTCTCTCTCTCTCTCTCTCTCTCTCTCTCTCTCTCTCTCTCTCTCTCTCTCTCTCTCTCTCCCTCTCTCTCCCTCCCTCCCTCTCTCCTTATCTTTCCATCCAACTCTTTCTAAAGATTTTTCTAACGCGCGCATCTTCAGCTAATCTTTATTTGTGATCAGAAATTTCAAAGATTCCGATGCAATACTAAAATTTCGTGGTTTGTGAAAAGTCTCGATGAGGTGGAGATCAGTGCCACTAGCATTCTTGTTTTTTTTATTTCATTTTTTTTATATCCTTTCGTTAATTTGTATTTACATTTTGTTTACATATGAATCTGACTCTCTGTTGCGAGGTATCAATTTTTTTTTTTTTTTTTTTTTTTGGTTATTTATTTTAATATGGGATTTCTATATACTATATCTTGTTCTCTTCCTCTTTATCTGTCTTTATCTGTTTATATTCCTCTTCCTCTCTTTCCTTATTATTTATTTCTGATTTATACGCTTTTAGGAGTTGTAAAAGATTTATGTAAATATGTAAATATAAATGTATGTAAATGTAAATATGAGTACAAGTAAATGAATCGTAAATAGACACTGAAATAGAAATAAGAATACGCAATGATATTTTTGTTTTTATTTTGATTTTTAGCCTTTTCGTCGTGTTTTCATTTCATTCTTTACCATTTGTTCATCAATTTACTCATTCTCTTAGTGATAGTTGATGGTTATCATCTGATGTAGAATTAATAAGTATAAAAGGTTTACAACTCCCAATCATAAATAGGTATTCGACAACTGATGTATCTGTCGAGAAATTCTTTTTTTTTAAGTAGGTGGTACCATTTCATATAGCCCCTTAAATTGTTGTTTTTTATAGGACATTCCCTTGTCAAATAGGCCTTACGTCTATGAAGATATGACATACCAAAATCACTATTATAAATACTTCTAAAGATGAGTAATGGAACAAGTTTATAACTACGTCATACGATATTTCTCTTATAATTAACATTATAACTAAAACCCTCTATATT
>BOPN01003401.1:0-12500 GCA_017312705.2 Penaeus japonicus | reverse complement strand
TCACCATCACCACTATTATCATAATCATCATTACTTTTTTTTTTTTCTTCTCCAAGACAAAGCAAAACACATGACACTAATGGCAACCCCCCTGTCCACAGATGCGGCGCTCTGTGTGTGAATGACATAGTGGCGGCCATTGACGGGACGAGATTAGATCAGCTGACTGTTGCTGAAGCTGCGCAGTTGCTGAAGACAGCGTCCGGTTCGCACATCACCCTCGAGATCATCCCGACTCCAGCGTCACAGCCGAGGATGACCTTTAGGAGGGGTGAGATTTTGAGTGAGAGAGAGGGGAAGGGAGGGAGGGATGGATGGGGAAGGGGGAGGGAGGGTGGGAGGGAGGGAAGAAGGGAGGGAAGGAGGGAGGGAGGGAGGGTGGATGGGATTGAGGGAGGGAGGGAAGGAAGGAGGGAAGGAGGGAGGAGGGAAGGAGGGAGGACGGAATAAAGTAGGAGGAGAGGGAGGTAAGGAAAGAAGGATGGGTGAGTGGATGGATTGATAATTGGATAGATAGAGAAGATTGATAGACAGATAGATAGATAGATGGGTAGATGGATGGATGGATAGGTGGGTGGATGGATAGACGAATAGATGGATAGATAGATAGACAGATAGGTAGATAGGTAGATGGGTAAATGGATGGAAGAAGGGAAGGATAGAGGGATGGAGGGATATAAAAATGAAAAGAGAAATGGAAGGTAGAAGAGGAAATGATGTCGGGAGAGAATGGTGAGTGGGTGGTGGGAGAGGGAGAGGGAAACAGTGCGTGCTTGCGTGTGTGCATGCTTCTGCTCGTGCCTTCCAGAAATCCAACGCAATAATTGTCTTACAGGTGGAGGCGTGGCATTCCCACACCTTTATGGCATCGCAGGAAGCAGCAGCGGCTACATGAGTGGAGGCGGAGGCAGCGGAGGTTACATGTCCGGAGGTTCAGGTTATAACACGTTGGCCTCACAGCGACCCAGGTCAGCTGCTGCGCGGAGGGTCAACCGCCGTACCAGACCGAATGACCGCACGGAGACAGGTGATTGACCGCACTTCTATGTCTAAGACTTTGGAGATTAGATTTTGTTTTGTTATATTGATGGTTCTGCCAAGCGTTGTTCATGCGTTGTTCATGGTGCGTTATTTAATTTTAGATCTACATTCTCTTTCGGTTTTATTGTTGAATTTAGATTCACTTGTTTACCCTCCGTCATCCTGCATTATTTCGAAATATTGGATCCTGAATTACGTATTCCTATATCCAGGATCTGTCTCGTCCCACACTACTGGAGGGAGTGTGGGTGGAGTTGGAGTGTGTCACCAGGAGTGTCTGACAGTCACCCTTGTGGTTGAAGGACGAGGTTATGGGATAGTGTTCCGACCTCCACCACATCCTTCAGACCCAGACACATCTCTGCCGGTCATTGCAGCGATAGATCCGGGTGGTCCAGCAGACAAGTAAGCAGCTGTTGCCAGTGGTTTGTGTAAATAGTTTGTGGCGTTTGATAAATGCATAAGCATAACTTGTTCTCATGTATGTTGATGTATGTTGTTTTTATATAAGATTGTCTTCCTCTTTCTCTTAATAATAGAAAAAAAAAAATATATATATATAGACAATATTTTCAGAAATCGTCTTCACAGTTTTCCCCACACAGCAGAAGCGCAAGAAAATTACACTTTTTTTTTCCATTTTCAGATGCAGTGTAGTATGTGTAGGAGACCGTCTGATGGGCGTTAATGGGCGTAGTGTGGCTGGTCTCGGGGTGAGCGAAGTAACACAGATGGTTGCCAATTCTCGTCCAACTGTTACCCTTGATGTTGAGTTTGATGTTGCTGATTCAGTTGTCCCTTCTTCTGGAACCTTCGCTGTGAAGCTAGCAAAGAGACACAACGGTCTTGGAATTACACTGACTGGTAAGTACCGGTATTTATTTTGCAGGGGATTCCTTTCTATTCATAACCATTCTGACGATGTACATCTTCTATGGTACAGAATAATAGTATGAAAACAGAAGATAAACAGGGCAGTTGATCCTCATATATGAAAAACCGGATATGTGATTACATTACGAGCTAAAAACTGAACATGTTTACTACACGTATTAATGATAGCTATTGTTGTCACTAAAGCAGGACGTCGAGGGGGATCTGGAGAGCCCCTTTTGATCAGTGAGGTTGTACGAGGTTCCCCTGCACACCGGTCTGGCACGATGCAACCAGGTGACCGTCTCCTTGCCATTGACTCTACGCGATTAGAGCACCTCACCTTGGAGGATGCTAGAGCCATCCTCCAGTGCTGTGATGACATTGTGACTCTAAGAGTTCAGAAAGATGAACTTTATTCAGGTTTGTGTTGTTTACCTGTTATGAAGGACTGCTGGAACATATTTTGATATGGTTGCAAGAAGTCTGACTAGACTGTTTTGATATGGCTGTTTTATATAGATATCAAGATTTTGCAAAATTATGTAGATATCAAGATGTGCAAATTTTCATATACCATTATTTAGTTGAAGTATTACATGATTAAAATCCTTTGCCAATTCATACACCGAATTATTCGTAGTGGGTAAGTATTTAGACCTTATAGACATTGTACATCTTACACAGAAGAGAGCGGTAGTCTGGTAGTGTACACGGTAGAGCTGGTCCGACATGGGGGTGCCCTTGGGATAACCATCTCAGGAAGTGAAGAACCATTTGACCCCATTTACATTGCAGGTCTTGCTCCAGGTATGATATTTTTTTCGCATGAGATTATTTTTAGTTCTTTCTAGTCTAAAGTCTTTCAGGAGTATTTTTTTCTATCTAATTTCTTAAAGATATAAATCTATATTATATTAGTTTTATCAATAAGTTTGTGATATCATTATCTTAGTTTTCGGAACGAAGCAACAGCTATAGATAGAATAGAACTCAATCAGAATTTGAGGTTTTTTTCTGAAAAGATAAAAATCATGGGAATATATGCATTTTTTCATCATTACTTAATTTAAGAGTACCACTTGTTTCTGTAGGTGGCTTAGCAGACCGCACTGGTGCCATCCATGTGGGTGATCGCCTTCTTGCAATCAACGGTGCGTCTTTAAGAGGGAAGCCTCTTAGTGAAGCAATACTGATGCTCCAGAATTCTGGTGATACAGTCACATTGAAGATCTCACGACCTAGGGATTCAGGTATTTACTTTTGAGCTTTTGAACTACCTTTATGAAGAGAAAACTTGTTTATCTGTGCTGTGAGCATTTTTTGAACCTTATTAACAATTAATCACCATCATATCTAAATCAAAATGAATTAAACTCCTCAGTATGCACTATCTTAACACTCACAAAAGTAAAGTTACTCATTCACAATAATATGATGGGAAGATATTCGAGAAAAAAAGGTTGTCAATTAACGCCTCCTAACACCAAACCTCGCATAGGTGTTCCGAGTGAAGAGCTGACACGCGAAGACTGGATGGGTCGTTTCGGTCCTGCGATCCCATCCGTTGACTCGGCGGTTGAGTCTTGGGACAGTTCGGCCATGGACCCTCCTCCTCCTGGCTCTACTCCAGCACTGTCTAAAAGGGATTCGGGCTCTGATATTGTCTTTAGATCAGGTATGGATTGGGTTTGTTTACGGATGTCTGGTAAGAGTAGAGTCAGGGTTGTTTTGTTTTGTTTTTTGTTATTCTCCTCCCCTCTTTTCTCTCTGTGTTTTTTGTGGATGTATTGATTAGTTTTGAAACATCAACAATGTTTGATAATGGTACCACTTTTGTTGGCAGAGACAAATCTAATCACATGACAGATTTAAAGTTTTCTTTTTCTCTTTGCATTTATAGAGTACCAAAACCTGACGACTATTTTTCCCACTAGGTTAAGACACATTCCCCCCCCCCCAGTAAATGTTATCAAAGTTTTAAAAGATCAGTCATTAATCAAACGAATTAACCATGACGTCCCTCTACTTACACTCCACATAGATCCAACTTAATAACTAAAGGTCCCACACACAATACGTCTCCAGATTGTGGCAGTACTGTCAGACGAAGAGCTGGAGTCGACGGTCGAGAAGAAGTTGGTGTTAGCAACAATGCAGTCGACGCCGATGGTGTCGAAGGGTCAACGAGAACAGAAGAAGAAGTCAGAGATACCTGGCGATCTCCTTCTCCTCCACCATCTATTGACAGTGGCCAGTCAGGTATGCGAATCTGTCATTTGGATTATTATAGGATATACACATTGGCTTCCTAAAATTGTCTTCATTCATCTTGGATTAGTTGATGAGGGTTTTTTCTTATATAATTCGTTTCTGTTGTTTTGATTGGTTGGGATGTATAGGTACAGATGACGGAAGACAATTGTTAGTGTATGTTATGGCTTCTAAATGCTTATTTAACACTGTGCAGTATCTTCATGTGCAGCTTGTGCTTGTGTTGATGTAGGTGAATGCATAAGTATATAAAACATTTTTTTTCTCTCTTTCTCATTCTATAATATAGATTTTGCAGTGTTTTCTCTTTTTTTTTCAATGTGATAGATTTTTTTTTCATTACATTTTTTTTGCAGAAAATTTCTATATAATTTTTTGTTTTGCAATCTGCTTGATATGACTTTCAAGACCTTTGCAGTGTGTAAGATATGAAGCTTTTATGCCAATTTTGTAATGAGTCCTGGAAATGCATGACAATATGCTGAGTATTACATTGGGTAAGATCACTGCAAAGACAACTAACTAACTACCTACCTTGCAATTCACTCCAGTCTTTGCAAAGATTTTATCATGTGAATACTCATGAAATATTAAACCCTCATATTTCAATTCTTAGACACACACACACACACACACACACACACACACACATATCCCCTCAGTCTGGGGCGTGAATAGACCGTAGAGTTTTGTAAGGCTTAAGGCATGTTATTTATTTATGGCCCACCAGAAGATAAAACGGATTGGGACAAGATGATTGCTGACCTCAACCAGATTAGTGAGAGTTGCGGTCTCCGAGATCACCGTCAGTCTCCTACGATGCTGCTGCCTCATGGACATACAGGTGATGCTGATATTATTATGGGTAACTTTTTTTTTTTTTTTTTTTTTAGGTCTGGATTTGATTCGGTGTCTTGGTACTGATAGATAGGAAAAAAAATCTTCATCATTTGTTGTGTTTTTTTTTTTATATATATGTTATGATTTTAGAGAAGAAATTGGGTTAGATTGATGTAGCTGTTGGTTGATTTTGAGAATTAGAAAGTATTTATTGGTAAATAGCAATGCCAGATTTACATATTTATTTAGTTTGTAAACTATGGTAATAAGGTAGATAATATTCAAAGTAGATTATCATTAATTAAGATCACTTATCTTGGAATCACAGTCCTAAACTTTTCTTATATGTTTGCCCCCCCCCCCCCCCCCCCCCCTCTACTAAAATAAAACACATTAAGTACTCTATTATGTGTATAGATACCACGTATATCAATATACACTAAATAAGTTTTCTCTTCAGGTACGGTAATCCAACGGAAAAAAGATGTCCGCGCTGGGAGTGAAGCCCCCGTGCCTGATGTGGGGGGGTCAGTGCCAGAACCATCTAGAACCCAAACTCTATCTGCTCGTAGACGCCCAGCCTGTCCCGTGACGAGTACGAGTAGTAATGGGAGTGAACCGAAAGAGGAAGGGAGTTATTCAATCAGCAATGCTGCTTTGACTTATACGGCAACATATTCAAGGACAGCTTCACCACCACGTAAGTTTTGTTGATGTGCAGTGCGGTTGAATTTTTCCTGTTTCTTAATTTAATTCGTAACTTTTTGAAGAAATGGTATTTTGATTTCATTATGTAGCGCATGTATGGATATTCAGTTTGTAATTCTTTATATATATATATATATATATATATATATATATATATATATATATATATATATATATATATATATGTATATATATTTATTTATTTATTTATTTATATATATATATATATATATATATATATATATATATATATATATATATATATATATATATATAAGAGGGTTAACATGAGCATATGGTCAACTTCCTCCTGATATATAAATAGAAAAAAATTATTCCAACGTTGGAGTATTTCACTGCATCACGAAATTTAAATCTTGGTTGTCCATAGTTTATTCCACAATTTAGAAAATATATTATATAATAGAATTCTAGCAGACTGTATTTTCCCCCAAGTATAACTATCTATATATCCCTTTATTTTAAACATTTGCGTTCATATAATCGAGTTATAATAATAATCATATATATTTAATCACAGCAGGTGGCGGCCATGTTTACCAAGTGAACCTCATGAAGGACCGTGTATATGAAGACTTTGGGTTCAGTGTGTCTGATGGCCTATACGAGAAAGGAGTTTATATTAATAGGATTCGAAAAGGGGGTCCGGCAGATAGATCGGGAATGCTACAGCCCTATGACAGAATCTTGCAGGTAAGAATCATTAAGAATCTCTACGTTGTGATAGTTTTGCAGTTGCGAGTCACCCTTTATTTTATTCATTCTGGTTCTAAAGCATGTAAGAAAAAGAAGGATATACAAAGAACATGGTAATTATGAAAGTGAAATATAGGAAATATATTTGTCATTTCTAAAATATACCCAGTTCTTTAGTGTTTTGTGTTTTTCCTCATAAATATTGAAGGAAATTATTTTTAGAAAATTATCATAACCGGTAAAACTGCAATCCTTAAATATAATAATATTTATATAGTATATGTTGCGTAATTAAAATCAGTATAGTCATCTACTAATCAGGAACATTCTCTATTTTTGAGTGTCTGAATATTTCAGATATAAAATACAAATTACAGGAATTAAATTTACTGTGAAAAAAATCTTTTTTGTATCAATTACCATTACTGGTTTGCTCACATATTTTCAAGAATTATAGTCTATCAATTAATTATACTGTTTAGTATGTTTTAGTATGTTTTTTATTGTTTTAGTATGTTTTACTGTTTTAGTACGTTTTCTTTCCGATACTATTTTAATATATTTCAACCAATCCCTCTTTTTCTAATCACTTCAAGGTAAACGACACACGAACCCACGACTTCGACTGCTGCTTGACCGTTCCCTTGATGGCAGCCGCAGGAGACCGTCTGGTGCTTGTCGTCTCAAGGAACCCCCACGCCAACCCGACGCTCGACTTCTCTTCGGATATTCATTCCCCAACGTGGCATGATATTGACGAGGGGGAAGAGGATGAAGCACTAGGGGATAAGGACGAGCTCGGGGATCGGGAGTTGGAGTCCTATTCTTCGCCCACGCCTTCCTTCACTCCCATACCTACTATTCTGAAGACTCTTTGAGGGTGGCAGGCACTCTTCGTCGTCGTCGTCCCCCCCCCCAAAAAAAAGGGGGAATGGCGTCCTCTACTCTAATATTTGCTGTATTTATTTCTTTGATCCTTTTTTTGATTTTTTGAAAGTGACTGTGAATGCATTGTGAAGATATGTTTTTTTTTTATATGAGAGAGATATTACTTTATTTAGGTATTTGTTAAGAGTAAGGCATTTTCTGTGTCTTCGTCCTTAGATTGTAGTCATAAGTTTGCAAACATTTTTTTGTGTGTGTGTCTACATGCCTTCTACATGAGGTAACCTAACCCCTCAGCACTGGGGCAAGTCTGTGGATGTCTAACAGACATAGACCAGACATAGATCAATCTGTATACTCCCCTAAAACTTACCTGCCTGCTCCTCCCACCCTCACCCCCACCCCTGCCCCTAACACACAAGTCTTTCCAGCTTGTTGTGTTTTTAGTTCAACCATTTCCATAAAATATCTGAATGTCCATTACCCATACCATCGAGTCTGTCAACCATACACCCAAGATGAACCCTTAATATGGAGAGGGGATAACTTACAAGAAGCCTGGTGTTTAGGGGTTGAAAGATTACAGAATCCGAGATACTTAAATGACATAGATATTTGAAAGAGACAGTGCCTTGTTATGATTTATATTTATAGATTTCTATTACCTTTTAAAATTATGAAGGATGTAAATATTCATGAGGTTTTAAGCATATCATGGTGTGATTTTTTTTATCTATATCTTTTCTTTACATGCACTATAGAATTTTGATGTTAGTCTTCCAATATTCTGAAGAGAGGCTGATTATAATGTTATTTAAAAAAAAATCATTTTTTATATATGTCTTAAGCTCTGTTTCATTTTTAGAAGATTATGAAAATATGTGATTATCAAAAGCTTTCTTAATCTTTTTGCAGTGGAAAAGCCATATCTTTCCCGAAAGTAAGATATTGTCAGTTTATTTCTCCAAATATTATCTTCAATAAAATTGCCATTGTATAACTTTATAATTTATTATTTTATAACTGTGGTGCTTCTTTCCTCTTTTACTATTCATGTACTGTCCTGTAGTACTTTTTGCATAGACTATGGAATACTGAGAAGCCTTGTTTCATTATAATCAATATTCATGAATTTATGTACATGCAAAGAGCTCTTGCAATCTCATAATCATACATGTATGTATGTGGGGGGGAGGGGTGGATGAGTGAGAATATGTGTGGGTATCAATGCGGGTGGTTGTGGGTGTGTATGTTCGTGTGTGTGTTCATGTGTGTGTTCATGTGTGCATTCCTTTATATGGATATCAATGCGGGTGGCTGTGGGTGTGTATGTTCATGTGTGTGTTCATGTGTGTTCATGTGTGCATTCCTTTATGTATGAGTGTGGGTGTGGTTATGGCTGTTGATGTGTACATGCATGTGCAAGCATGTGTGTATGTGTTGTTTGCCAGTTTGTGAAGTTGTGAGTGTGTCTGTGTGTATATATGATCACTTTCATATATGGGTATATGAATTCTTCCATAATCTTACCTATATTTATGCATAACCATGTGTGTGCATTTACACATTTATATATAACCATTACATGTATGTATAACGATATCACACCTATCATTAATCTTATAAAATAATAAAATCTCTGTTTAACACACCTGTCTCAAAACTTGAAGTGCTTTTCCTTCAAATTTTCTTGCATTTTGAAACAGATACCTGAATCTAATTTACAGAGGTAAGCATTGGCTCTCCAGTTAGCCAAAAGCCGAGGGTTAATTTTTCTTCTTCTTCATCCTAGTCATGTAGACTTGCATGTTATTAAAACACCTCAGGAATGATGATGTTCTGACCTGTGACCTATATTTTAGAGCTATCGGTGAGGTGGTTTGTATCATATTTTAACAAATCGTGTATTTTTGTATAAAATGGCCCAAAATAAATAATAAGAGTTAACTAATTGAGTCAATTTTCTTTTGACCTTTATTATTCAATTGAGATATTTTGAATCATATGCATGTAGAATGCAAGAAATCACAAAAAAATATTCGAAATATATTCAATCTAATAGAGCAAAAAATAAAAAATAAAGTATATCCGCATAATAGTGGATTATAAGGAAAACTAGCATGGTATTAAATCATTTTCATTACTCACTTAATCTGGAATTGTGATTTTGTATTTGTGTTATATGGTCAACCAAATGCAAAGTTATTGAAAATCAAAATAGATAGAGGGAAAGTTTATACACACACACACACACACACACACACACACACACACACACACATATATATATATATATATATATATATATATATATATATATATATATATATATATATATATATATGTGTGTGTGTGTGTATGTGTAATAATAATAATAATATTAATAATGTGTGTGTGTGTATTATAATATATAAATATATATATATATATATATATATATATATATATATATATATATATATATATATATATATATAAATATGCAATATATATTATATATATATACATATCTATATATCTATTTATATATATATATATATATACTTATCTATCTATCTATATCTATCTATCTATCTATCTATCTATCTATCTATCTATCTATCTATCTATCTATCTATCTATCTATCTATCTATCTATCTATCTATATGTATGTATATTGTAGATAGATAGATATATATATATAGATAGATAGATATGTGTGTGTGTGTGTGTATGTGTGTGTGTATGTTTATATATAGATATATATATATATATATATATATATATATATATATATATATATATATATATATATATGTATATATATATATATATATATATATATATATATATATATATATATATATATATATATATATATATATGTGTGTGTGTGTGTGTGTGTGTGTGTGTGTGTGTGTGTGTGTGTGTGTGTGTGTGTGGGTATGTGTGTGTATGTATATATATATATATATATATATATATATATATATATATATATATATATATATATATATATATATATATATATATATATATATATATATATATATATATATATATATATATATATATATATGCTATATATATATATATATATATATATCTATATATATATATATATATATATATATATATATATTATATATATATATATATATAATTATATATATGTGTGTACACATAATTGTATGCAAATGTGTACAATGAATGCCTGCTCTCACCTTTTACCTGAGGATAGCTCTCAGGTCATTTCGTGTTGACCTCGTCTCCAGGGAGGCATGACAACGAAGCCAAGTGAAATCTGAAACTAAAAGAGACCCGAGGATCTTTTATGGACACCCAGGATGTTGATCTTTATATTATGCATCCTTTCTTAAAATAGTTCTTTGAATATTGAGGAAATGTTTACAGCAATTACGGACTGGCGAAAGAAACATACAAAGGCTTTCTTTGGGATAAAAGGTTTCGGTCTTCAAAGATTTCCATTCCTACTAGAAGGTCTCCTGGATAAAGAAAATTTCATTTAAATTCCTCTTGATGAAACAAAGGCGTGTCTGACGCAAAGATGTAGTGAAGTGTAATCCTTCCGGAAGACAATCTTTATCTTGATGAATCACAATAGCGGAAGGAATGATATACACATATACAAACATAAACAAGTATTCCAAAACACTAATAACAACACACACACGCACTGGCACCTTATATATGTTTGTAATGAAACTTTCTTTCTTGGATAGTGTTATTGAAGAGAGAGAGAGATGAGGGGGAGATATGAGATAAAGAAAGTGTGATTATATGAAGACAGCGAGCTTAAGACTTTAAGAAAAATGTCGAGTTCCACATGTTTACTTTAAAATTACCTTAGGCGTCGCGGGATATTAATGACACATTTTTGCAGAATTTAAAAGAATTAAATGAAAAATCTTGATTATGCCAGGAGCATTAAAGCTAATTTTCTCCATGTTAAAATAATTTTAAAGATTTTTTCAGGTGAAAAAAGCGGACAGAAAGACAGACAGACAGACAATTGCTTTTCTTCTTTTCTTTTATTTCTCTCCGCTTGTATTCACTCTGTCTCTCGTATAAACAAAATCGAGATCACCAAATCTAAACAAAGTATATTTAACAAATCCTATAATGAGAAGGTAGGCAAACAATTTGATAATATAACAAAGATATATAACAAAAAATGTATCATAAAGGGATAAGTAAAATAAATAAATAAAGAATAAAAAAAATAGATGAATAAAAAAAAAATATATATATATATATATATTTACATATATACCCTTTCCTTTTCTTCTGTCAGATGAATCTACTTTCGCAGTTGTTTTTGTTTTTTATTTTTGTTTTTTTCTTTATCAAATGAACATCATTCACATCTTTTTATTATCTGGACATCTTGAGATTCAATTCAAAATAAGATGATTGAATTTATGAAATAGCATACGCACAATCAAAGGAAGCTAAAACAAGAATGCACAGCAATAACCTCAATAAAACAAAAGCAGAGCAAATCGGGTCATAAATAAGACTATGCATAAAATAGATTAAGAAAAGGACTTATCTGCAATTAAAACTTTAAAATGCGCAACATAAGAAGACAGGCATGACGCTTAAAACTCTTTGAAACACATGGTTATTTAGTTGCCCTAATAAGCCGATGAACGATACAGAACTCTACGGGTCGATATCATATTTTGGGATAACTTGATAAAGGTAACCAGGTAACCCAGTTTTACATCTTTACAGACTAAGCTTATCCCAAGGAATACTCCCAAGCTCCTGGACTCAAAGCTTAATCATTCCCATACCCAAACCGAACTTTGATAAATACCGTCCCGTCTCATTGACCTCATGTTTATGCAAGGTACTTGAGAGAATTATTTTGAGCAGACTCATGTATCGCATACATGACAAGTTATCTCCAAGACTGTATGGATTCCTCCCAGGACGTAGCACTCAGCACTGCTTTGCAGAGTACTTGACAAATTCTCATCAAGGCATGCAAACTGTATTTCTCGATCTTAAATCTGCCTTTGATATTGTAAACAGAGACCTTATCCTTGAGCAACTGGCTAGCTTTGGTATTCAAGGTAAACTTTTAACGTGGATTCAAATGTATTTATCAAACCGATCAGCTCATGTTCTCTTCAGGGGAATCAAAAGTACATAT